>JAWIIG010000146.1:0-68653 GCA_033557465.1 Ichthyophis bannanicus
ATATTGTTACAAATAATACCTACATTTTAACAAGTCCTTTTTGTTCTAACGTTTACAAAATCATAGTGCTATACACATGCTAACAGGGGCACCATCTTGGGAAAGCCAATGTGCATAAATGCCTGTAGATGGGAAATAAGATCCTAGATTCTGAGGCATTGATGACAAGAGGACTGATTTGGATTTAGTGGCGGTTACGGAGGACCACTCCATTGGCCGGTATTAATTACAATCCCAGTCCATGGTTGTCCATGAACCATGAAT
This sequence comes from Ichthyophis bannanicus, assembly GCA_033557465.1. NCBI lineage: Eukaryota > Metazoa > Chordata > Amphibia > Gymnophiona > Ichthyophiidae > Ichthyophis > Ichthyophis bannanicus. The sequence continues at coordinate 265 of JAWIIG010000146.1, forward strand.
GGGATGTAATATATAACTGGGCAATGGAGTTTTCCATGTCCCGTTTCTCCTCCTTTCCTCTGCCTTTTTGGCATTTTTATTGTACACTACTCTGATTGCTTTCTGCTAAGGGCAGTAACTCAAATACAAACAAAACACTAAACATCAGAGGAACATCAAGAAAAACAAATTGTTATGTAAACATTTTGAAATGGCAAATTTCTTGCTATTGTAGCATTGCAACATGTAGGATTTGTGGGAGGACAATTTTGAGTGGCACATATTTGCAGCTCATTTTCAAAGGGAAACAACCTAGGATTTGCAATGTACAAAAAAAGATGCATATATTTTTGCACCTGTTATTTATGTGGGTGATGAATCCAAAAACTAAAATATCTGAACACTGTAAATAAAACTAATCTGGTTTTCTCTCCTAATCTACATGCACCCCTAGAAACACCTCTGTTTAATCAAACTATAAGGACAAATTTTTAGATATATATGGCGACGATGGGAATTGAGACATCGAGGTCGGGGCATAACACAGTTCTGCCATTATTTTTAGAAAAGGCTCTGTCAAATAGGAACTCCCAACGGTATGTGTGCTTCAGGCCTAGTAATGGTAATGAACATCTCCCTCACGGTAACTGCAGGGGGAAGATGCCCGGGCATGCCCCTGACGGTTAGCCCAGTAGGGTGCCTAGACCTTCACACTACACTTTTGGGGCTTAACATCATGTTAAACTACCCACATTTTAATAAATATGTCCTTTATATTTTCAAAATAATACAAACAACAGTTTTAGTAAAAGGATCTCAGGGGAAAACAACAAGGGAACGTTGAAGGCCAACAGCAAAATATCAACTTCAATGGGTAAGTGCCAGCACTTACACTCATATATAGCTACCCCAGCCATTACTCAATGCCTCTCTCTTTCATTGCCCCTCCCCCAGCCATCACCCAATCTCTCTCTCTCTTTAATCACTGCTCCCCCTCACACCTTCGCCTCCCCCTACGCCGCCAGCATTCAATGTCTTCTTACCATTCCTGCACCGATGCTGCCTCCACTGGTATTGGCTCTTCGTATGCAGCTTGAGCCACGCAGTGGAGGCAGCCATGCTTATCTCATTGCTTCAAGTCTCCAGTGCTGTCCTCCACCTCGCAGCTCTAGCTATACGCAGAAAGCAGATCGCGGCGGTCAGCAGCACCAGCGCAGGAATCAGATTACAGGGACATAAACTCCCGGGCACCAGGGTGCAATTTCTAGGCGCCATGGTGACCTAGTGCTTGGGATTTGTCAAGCCCTGCAATAACTCTCAAAAACTCAAAGCAAAGGCCAAATCCTATTTTGATATCGATGATCAAATCCAAATGTTTAAGCAGCGATAATTGAAAAACTGAGTTGTTACCAATTCTGAAAAATTATGACTTACTTTAATTGTGGAAATCAAACATCCATGATTCGGACTGCAAGAAAATGATCTGTTTCTATTTGTTTCTGTGTTAGACAGAACAGTGGGCTGGGGCTTCCTTTCATCCTGGCAAAAGAAAAGAATACTGGCTGTTTAGCAGAAATGTAATGTTCACAAATTATTTACTGTAATACCAAGGACTAAGATCTCAAATGAGTGAAATTTAAGATATAGAGAGATCAAAGCAAATACTTTCAGGACTCAGTTCATCCAAATTAATCTCTGACAGATGAATTGCGGCAGATGTTCAAGTATTGGTGAATAGTAACTGGTATAAAAACAACTGATCAGGAAATATTGGGCACAAGTCATAAAAAGATACTGAAAGTAGGAGGAAGAACCAGCACCCCTTTTCCATTGACACCCTTCTCTTTGTCCACAGACATCAATTCAGAAAACCTGAGTCTGGCCAACATGGTGCCATGATAAAATATGCATGCAATTGCACTCAGGATTTCCTTGCTGGTTTAATTTCTTCGCTATAACATGCCTCTTGTCAGCTGGAGATGAGGAAAACCAAAATCCACTTTCCTTAGGCAGGGCCGGCCCATCCACTAGGCGGGTTAGGCAGCTGCCTAGGGCACAGACCTCTGTGAGCGGCAGGCCATGTTCTTCAGCACACATGGCCTGCCGCTTATGATCTCCCTAGAGTCAGAAGCGGCAGGTCATGTGTTCTGAAGCACATGGCCTGCCATGGGCAGCTGCTGTCGCCATGCCAAGCCAAACCAAGCCATCTCGTCCTACCGACCCCACCGACAGAATCAGTGGCAGCGGGATTCGGCGTGGGAGGGGAGGCAGCGAAACCCTTGGGCTGGCCATGCTCACAGACCCCCAAGATTGTTCTTCAGGATCTATGAACAAACATCTTGTTCCACACACACTGCGGATAGCTGCAGAAGGGGGTAGGAGGTGAGTGTTGCCTAAGTGAGCTAAAAGAACTCCCCCTCCACAGCAATCAGAGAATGATTCCAGATGTTCAGCACAGATGGATAAGTTAGCATCATCTGGGGATAACCAGGTTGGCAGCAAAGAGGTGGGGGTCCCAGTCAAGAGTCCCACGATTAGGTCATCAATGGCACAGCCAGGAACAGCGGGTACTGGATCACAGATAATGGTGGACAGGTTGGTGGAATTGCTTCTTTCAGCGCTTCAATTCCACTATCTATTGTGGTTCTAGGGTCTCATGTAGTGGACTTGGGCTGTCTAGGTGCAGAAAGATAGCCCTTGAGGACATCTGGGAGGGGGTAATGAGAATTGAATTTACTCTTCATGACTCTGTAATTTCAATTTCTGAGTTCACAAAACAAGAGGTGGCCAAACTGGGGGACCAAGAGTGCAGACTGGAAAATGTAGAACAGCACTGGAGTCCCTTGGTCCACAGCTTTCCATGATGGAAAGCTTAGTACGGCATTCATTAAGGTCAGCCTTGCATTATACCGTAAGCTGGAAGCTCTTGAGAATATCAGTAAGATTAAGAACTTGATGCTCCTTAAGTTTCCAAGAATTAGACTATTGGCTCCCACTGAGTTATAGAATATGTACTTGCAAGATGTTATAAAAAATCAGTAAACTGGGTGACATTTTACTTACCAGATAATGTCCTTTCCGTGAATTTTGCTAGACCAATGTAGACAAGAAGGTTGTGTTCCCTTAGCAGTAGATCAATGGAGACAGACAAAAGTGAAACATCCAGGTTTCTGATGACTTTATCATGCTTTTCTCAGCCTGAGCCACTAGGGGCAAAATTAACATTTGTACCCAAGCACATGGCAAGGAATCTTGAACCTCACATGACCTTAACGCAAATAACAAAGTTCAACAGAACAAGAAGATAACTATATACAGAATCAGCACAAACAGAAGGCTCTCCAGCAGATTATGGGCCCGCAGGTCCAACCACTTAGATGACAGTGAACCAAAACAGGTACCACAAAGTACATCAGACCAATCAGAAACTACTGAGGTACAGCAGACCAATACAAGGTCTAGGGGTGGGTTCTGGACTAGTCTTGCAGAACTCAAGGAAAGGACATTATCTGTTAAGTAAAATGTCACCTTCCAAATCATCCTACTAGACCAGTCCAGACAAGTGGAATGTACCAAAATTATGCTTCCAATGGGTGGGAAGAAGACATCACAGATCTTAAAACCTTTAAGCCAAAATACATTTCTGCCCAAGTGTGGACATCCAAGTGGAAATGCTTGACAGAAGTGGAAAGTGATGCCCACATTGCCACCCAACCATTGGCTGAGGAGGCTACTGAACTATGCTCCGCACATGAGAACGTTTTTGAGTGGAATACGCGTTCAGCCCTCTGGAACTAGCTAATTTTATAACAGATATACTGAGGTAATGGCCACTTTAATCCAACACCCCAATGTAGACTTGGTGGCCACATCTCCTTTACGTAGTCTGGAAAACAGCACAGAAAAATAGTCCAACTTACAAAAAGAGTTTGTAACTTTCAAGAACCGGAGAAGCAACTCCAGACATCCACCAGATGAAGATACTTGTCCTTCCCTTGAGGCAGCTCCTTAGAAAAGGAGAGCAGACAAACCATTTGAACCACATGAAAGGAAGATACCACCTTTGGCAAAAGGAAAACACAGGTTGAATGCGATGAGTTTCCTCTGAAAAGAACAAATAGGGATTCCAGCAGGATAGCACTTGAAGCTGGGAATTTCGTCTCGCTGAGCAAACTGTGACCAAAGAAATTGCCTTAAGAGTTCATTATTTTTTTAATAACCATAGCCTGCTTCAAGGACTCTGACATCAGGTCCTGGAGCACCAGGCAGAGATCCTTGGAAAGAACAAATGAAGATGGGGGACGGAAGACGCAGGTGTCAAACCCCTGAAGAAAGCAGGTAACATCTGGGTGTGCAGCTATGGATTGCTTGAACACCGAACCTCTCAAAGCTGCCACCAGGACATTCAGGAAGCAAGGGAAGGCTCCTTACCAAGTTGTTTACATCAAATGTGGACGTTGTTTAAAAATACTATCTTGGAAGCTCAGACCACATGTATTCCATGTTTTAAGAAAGGTGGAAGGAAGGCTAAAAAACTGACAGCATGGTTTAAAGGTGAGGTCAGAGAGAGTGTTGAAGCCAAAAAAGCATCTTTCAGGAAATGGAAAAAAAAGGAGCCAAATGGCAAAAACGGGAAACAACATAAGCACTGGCAAGTTAGAAGCAAGGCACTGATAAGGCAGACAAAATAGAATTTGAAAAAAAGCTTGCCATGGAAGCAAAAACACACAATCAAAACTTTTTGAAGTACATTTGTAGCAAAAAACCTGTGAGAGTCAGTTGGACCATTAGATGATAGAGGGGTAAAAGGGACGCTAAGGGAGGATAAGGCCATAGCGGAGAGACTGAATGCTTCAGTCTCTACTGAAGAAGATGTAGGGAAAATACTCATGCCTGAAATGGTATTTACAGGTGATGTATCAGAAGAATTGAAACAAATTTTAATAAACCAGGAAGATGTATTACAAATCACCTGGACCGGATGAAACACATCCGAGGCTGCTGAAAGAACTGAAATATGGGATTGCAGACCTACTATTAGTAATTTGTGAACCATCATTAAAATCATTTGTAGTACCTGAAGATTGGAGAATGGCCAATGTAACGCCAGTTCTTAAAAAGGGTTCCAGGGGTGATCCAGGAAACTACAGACCAGTGAGCCTGACATCAGTACCGGGTAAAATGGTAGAAGCCATTATAAAGAATAAAATTAAGGAACATGTAGACAGTCATGATTTAATGGAAGAAAGCCAACATGGCTTTAGCCAAAGAAGATCTTGTCTACTAATTTGTTATATTTTTGAAGATGTGGATAAACAGATAGATAAAGGTGAAACAGTTGATATAGTGTACCTGGATTTTCAGAAAGCCTTTGACAAAGTCACTCATGAGAGACTCTTGGCAAAATTAAAAAGTCATGGGATAGGAGGCAGTGTACTATGTGGATCACAAATTAGTTAAAAGATAGAAAGCAGAGAATAGGGCCTAACTGGCCAATTTTCTCTATGGAGAAAGGTGAATAGCGGAGTACCCCATGGATCTGTGCTAGGCCCACTGCTCTTTAACATATTCATAAATGATCTGGAAAATGGGAATTACGAGTGAGGTGATTTAATTTGCAGATGATACACAATTATTCAAAATTGTTAAAACCCAAGAGGATTGTGAAAAATTGCAAGAGGACATTGATAAATTGGAAGACTGGATGTCCAAATGGCCAATGAAATTTAATGTAGACAAGTGCAAAATTATGCACCTAGGAAAGAACAACTCAAACTACGGTGACACGGTGCAAGATTCCACATCAGGAATTACCACCCAGGAAAAGGATTTAAGCATCATCTTGGATAATACATTGAAATCCTCTGCCCAAAGTGCAGCAGCGGCCAAGAAAGCAAATACAGTAGAATGCTAGTAATCACAAGGAAAGGAATGAAGAATAATACAAGGATATTATAATGCCTCTGTATCATTCCATAGTGCAACCGTACATTGAATATTGTGTGCAATTCTGGTTGCCATATCTTAAAAAGGATATAGAAGAATTTGAAAAGGTACAAAGAAGAGCCACCAAAATGGTAAAGTGGATGGAAGGATACCGCTATGAGGAAAGGCTCAAAGGTTTAAGGCTCTTCAACTTAGAAAAGAGACGGCTTGAGGGGAGATATGATAGAGATCTATAAATTAATGAATGGAGTAGAACGGGTAAATGTAGATCGGTTGTTTATGCCATCAAGAAGTAGAAAGACTAGGAGGCATACAATTGAAGCTAGAATGTAACCCATTTAAGAGTAATAAGAGAAAATATCTTTTCATTCAACGCATAATCAAACTCTGGAATTTGTTGCCAGAGAATGTAGTTAAAAAGCTGTTAGTGTGCTGGGTTTAAAAGGAGTTTTGACAAGTTCCTGGAGGAAAGATCTATAAGCCATTATTAAAGATTACCCAGGAAATCCACTGCTTACCCTAGGACAAACATTGTGGAACCTATGTACCTTTTTGGGAACCTGTCAGATACTTGTGACCTGTTTTGTCCACTGTTACAAGCAGGATACTGGGCTTGACAGACCCTCATCAGACCCAAAATGGCATTTCTTGTGTTCTTATGTTCTGTCCTGAAGGAAGGCAAGTAGGAACGGCATATTCGCTGTTTCAGAAATAAGCTGATGCATGCAGCACCATTGCTCCAAGACACCACAATGCTCCCGTAGGCCAGACTGCCTTGAGGAGAGTGAAAACCACTGCAGGAGAATAGACTTCATACATCAAATGACGCCTTTCAAGAATTAAGCTGTAAACGAGAAAGGGAGCCAGGTTGTCCAGAACAATCAGCGCCTGGCATAACAGCCCCCCAGGATGGGGGCAGGCACAGAGGAGGCTCCTGCAGGAGCCGCATCAGGACCTCGAACCACGGCCTCCATAGCCAATCTGGAACCACCAGAACAATCCAGCCCAGATAGACCTCTATGCGCCGAAGCACACCTCCCATGAGTGACCATGGCGGAAATACATACAGCAGGCAGTGCCTTTCGCAGTACTGAAATAGGGCATTGACAACCTCGGACCCTGTCTTCCTGCAGCATCTGAAGAAATGGTATGCTTTGGCATTGGATCAGGTCACCATCAGGTCCATCTCAGGGGTCTGAGAGTAGCAGAATCAGCTGAAATTCCTCCTGACTCAATTCCCACACTCCGAGATCGAGGACATGATGACTGAGGAATTCTGCCTCCACATTGTCTACCCCGGCAATGTGTTGTGTTGACAGAACTAGGAGGATCCTCTATGCCAAGGTGCACAGGAGAATCCTCTCCAGGGTGAAGAGATAATTGGCTCAGGCCTGCTTTATATGTTTGCTTTATATGACTACACCCTTCCCTGCTTGGAAATGCACACTGCAACATATGGCTGGCACAGAAGAAAAGCATGTGGGCTACAAGACAGAGTATATGCGGCCTACTATGAAAGAGTCTGGGTGACCATACTTTGGATAGCAGTGTGCAGAGTTTGGGCCCAGCAAGAAAAATACAGGCCAAGCTGGAAACAAAGAACACACATACTCTGAGCCTTGAAGATTACAAACAGTGCCAAGAAATGGCTGCGGTCAGCAGCATAGATAAACAGACCTTGAAACACCAGCTGCAAGACCTGATGAATAGGGGAGGGGTCCCCGATGGAGAACTTTGGAGAAAGCTGCAAATGACATAAGAATTTATGCAGAACTTTCTGGAACTTTGGGACAGAGAGGTATATAAGAAAGCAACTATAGAGCTTCGGGGGCAACCTTCTCTCTCACCGTTGTGGGGGCAGAGAACGTTGCCTGCACTCGGATCCTTAAGACAGACACTTGTGTATCTGTGCTTGCAGTTTTTGCTTGTACCAAATAAAAGAGTTTTGCTGACAAGTGACTGTGATCTGAGTTTTTTATTTTCCTGGTGTATGGCTCCCATGTGCCCAGGCAATCTTGGTGACAATTAGGGATGCTTTGTAGGTGAACCCTGCCTACAATTGGCACCCGAAACAGGGACTTGAGTTTTTAACTCTTAAATTCTAAATTGCCCAGCGTTTCCTCTGATTGCATTTTTGGCTTTACTGCATTTTTGTCAGAGAGGATACCTCCTGTTTTTAAAGACAAACAGGAGATGAGGATACCATCCTAATAGGGGATGAGAATACCTTCTGCTGGTCCAGAAGATGAGGATACCGCCCTGAGGGACGATGAGAGAAAAAGGATACCGTCCTGAGTGACGACAAGAGATTTGGATACCCTAGGAAGACTCCAGTGGTGAGTATTGTGTTTTCTGTCTGCTCCTGAAGGACAGGAGACTTACCCGGTTTGACTTGTGGGTGAGTATCAAATTTACACATATGCATATGTATTTTATGTAATTAATGCTTTGCTGTGTAGAATTTGTTAGAGAGTGCCTGTATTTAGTTGTAAATATTAGGGAAAGAAAGTTTTGCCCTGACCCTAGGTCTTAATATCTCCAGGATTGACTGTGTATGTGTGAGACGTACAAGTGCGAATGAAGCGAGTGTGGAGTCCCAATCTGCAGTTCCGTACTCTCGCGAGAGGGATGGCCGGAGGAGGACAAAGCGTAAGGACAGTGTGTCTGTATAAGTCCTGGATTTTGTACCTTCGTCCCTCTGTAGATAAAGAGGTTCTGTAAAAAGCGAAGTTACCAGCCTCTCTGCAGATAAAGAGGTTCGATGTTACATCAGTAAAAGGCGAAATTATTAAACAGGATCATCCCTGTAATTAAAGTGCCCCCAAACAGTGAAAACACCAGGTTTACAGATTATAGGAAGAGGGACAGTTAAGGAGAATGTTTAAGAAAAAATCCAATGAGGGGGTAGATAATAAGAAAGGAGCTGAGTCCGGCCCTAACCCTATAGATTGCCTCATTAAACAAAACCCTTTGTTGGAATCCTCAATAAAAGATTGTTCTAAAAAATGGGAGAAATGGGCGAAAAAGGATCCTACTCTCGACTGGCCAGCGGGAGGATCATTCGACCCACTCATTTTAGCAAAAAAATAAATAAATAAATAAAATTTAGGGACCTGATTCCATTCTATGTGTAATGTATTTTTAGTTATAATTGTTGTGAATGAATGGGAAGATCTTCCATGCTTTGATGTATTTAGATATTTGATAAATTGTGTGGATTTGTGTGATGTGACAAAGGTTAAGAAAAATTGAGTGTTTAAAGGAAGGACAGAAGTTAGTAACTTCACTGGAAAAACAAAACAAAACAAAATTGAATTGCTTGCCAAGTTAAGTCAAGCAAGTTTGTTTACTTAAAGGAAGAAAGTGAATGATACAACTACATTCAAACAAGTGAATTAAGTAATTAAAACAATATTACAAGCAATTATAGTAGAACTGTTAAACTGCCAATAGAATGGTTATTGTCTTGTGGTAATATCACATACATATATTCCAGGAAAATTAGAAACAGAAGAACAATAACAGCTATGATAACTGCAGATTGTAATTCAAAAGTTACTTTGCTTTCTAAAGCAGAATATACCAGTGCAGCCGTTTTCCCTTCTGGGAGTGCCTGGTTTAGCCCTGTATAACACTCGCACAATTAATGCTTTCTCAATTAGATTTCATGGTCCCTGGAACTGAACTGACTAGAGTTCTTTACTAAAGCTGAACGAAACAAACAAAAAAGATAGCAAATTAAGGAAACTGCTTCCAGTTTTCCTTTGACCTTCAAAGTAGAGGTTAAGAGCCCTGACAGGACAATGAGGCATTCTGAGCCAGTAGTTACCAGATTGCATCTTGAAAATGATTTAAATCCTGAGTCAATAAGAAGTTAATCGTGCTTGATTTTATCTCTGGTATATATATATATGCTATTGAGCAAAATTAAAAGTTAAAAAGGGATTTTCTTGTTCAGCTGCATGGTAATTTACAGTTGCTTTGAAGATCAGAAAGGAGACCTACTGTTTACTTTGCTATCTGTGTTTAAGATGACATCAAGGTTGGCTGTAACTTTCAGTAATTTGCTTTGAAATAACTTAAAAGGGGAGTGTTTGCATTCCAGATATCCACCAACCTTTTCATGAACAAGTATCAGTTTCATGTTATTTGAATACCTGTTTTTTGAACTGTAAGATTTAAGGGCTCCAGATCACAAGAGCTTGCTGATCGTGTAAGCGACTGCACAGTCTGTATCCAGTTCACCTTTGTCACCTTGTTTTCCCATAGGGACCACTGTTTATAAAAGAAATTGTGTTTGTGTATCCTGGGACTGTCCTACATTTTCAGGACCTCACGTTGTTACTGCTGCTTCCCCTTTTGTCGCCCGACTGAATGATACTGACACTTGGATACACGTTAGCCATTTGAAAGCAGCTCCAGCTGTTTCCTCTGATCAATCATCCCTCTCCCTCCACAGAGCCAATACATCCTTATCCACTGGCAGATTAGCTTAGGATGATTGCTGCCAAACCTGCTCCATGGGCACCTTTGTGTATTCTTCTGGGAATTTCAGTCGTTATCGTCCTCCTTATTGAGTGTCTACACCTGGATGGACAACTGGCCTTGTTCTTCCAGGGACAGAACCAGACTAACCAAACAATATCTCGTGTGCCCAAGCTTTACCTGGAGGCTCTCTGAACTCGTTGAAGCAATCAGTATTACACATTGTTTCCCTGATGAACATTTCAGACTGCATTATCTGTACCCCTTTACCAAAGGGTGTATCATATGCTCCAGTACATGTTTCGAAGGTTCCCTTAAATGAGTATGTAGGACAGCTTGCTTGTGTAGATAATAATAATTTTTCTGCCAGTTGTTAAGAAGCTTTTAATTGTTCCCAGATGTGGCATACAATGAATATGATACATGACCCTTTGCGTGTATATGCTGACCCGAATATGATATTTGATCTATGTTTGATAACAAATGTATCTATTGCTTTTTCACACAGGTGCAACCTATCGTATAATGTAGTTAATGGGTCCTTTCATTTTGCTAGTAATTCAGTTATGATAAAGTGGTATAATCAAACCGGTAATATGGACCTTTCCAAGATGCAAAATGATTGGGGAAATATTACGGAGAGCCCACTAGTGCTAAATGGATCTGACTTCCGCTGGTATGTAGGGGTTGGTCCCATTTACCACGACGGTTCAGCTGTGCTGACAACAGGTTCTCAGAATGAATCTCCATATACTTCATGCTATCTCCCGATGTCCAGTTTAAGGAGGGTTCTTACCTCATCTACCATGAGAAAATCTTCTGTTAAGTGGTTTGATGGACATAATATGAGTCACATAGGGACACCTGCCACAGACCTCTTTGCTGTAGAGGGTCATTATTGGTTGTGTGGGGAAATCCTGTATCAGGTAGTCAGCCTCTCCCTCTTACCCTGTGCTTTAGTTAAAGTTTCTTTTTATTCTGCCCTCATTCCTCTAACTGTTACCCACCCTTCTCCCCACTCGCATATGCCCTGTGTAAAATGGAGCATATCCTCAGGAGCAAGCCCATGGGGTGCTGAAACTGCAGAAGATGAGGCCATCCAGGTCTCTTATGAGTATATTAATACTACTTATCCGCTTACCAAGAACCGCTTAGATGCCCTTAGTTGGACTGCTTGGATCCCGTTTGCTACCCCTGCCCTTACGGCTGAGCTTGGCATGGCAATTCGCCGACTACAATGCTTATTGCATATCCAAATGAAAGCTGTTACTGAATCTATCTCACACCTTGCTGAATCCTTAGAACAGAACACACAGATGACTTTACAGAATAGGAGAGCTTTGGATCTATTATTAGCTGCAGAAGGCGGAGCTTGTGAGTTTATCAATGAAACCAATTGTTGCACGGTAATTGCTAATCATACAGTGTTTGTTCTAAAAGCTATGGAGAAGATTAGGCACCTGTCTGAATTACATGTTGATGATTTTAAGGGTGGACTTCAGCGTGACAATATTTGGGGTGGTATTGCTTCATGGTTTGCTAGTTTAGGAGTAGGACTTAAAGCCTTTTTTATTATGCTTTTAAGTATAGCTTGTTTTGCAATCATTGCCTGTTGTGTATTATCCATTTTGCTTGCCTGCTGTAAACGAATGATACTGCAAAGCACTAAAACCATGTACATTGTATCTCTGGAACAATATGAGAAGTTGCCTCTTGATGACCCCTCTCTGTCTCAAATGGTTGTTGTCCATGCCCCTTAGTGGAATCACTTTTACTTCCCTCCTCTGATAATAGAAAAAAAAGAGAAAAAGAAAAAGTGGCGAATGAAGGGATAATTGGCTCAGGCCTGCTTTATATGTTTGCTTTATATGACTACACCCTTCCCTGCTTGGAAATGCACACTGCAACATATGGCTGGCATAGAAAGAAAGCATGTGGGCTACAAGACAGAGTATATGCGGCCTACTATGAAAGAGTCTGGGTAACCATACTTTGGACAGGAGTGTGCAGAGTTTGGGCCCAGCAAGAAAAATACAGGCCAAGCTGGAAACAAAGAACACACATACTCTGAGCCTTGAAGATTACAAACAGTGCCAAGAAATGGAATAACATGTACAGAACACAGGAAGAAGCAGAAAGGGCTGCGGTCAGCAGCACAGATAAGCAGACCTTGAAACACCAGCTGCGAGACCTGATGAATGGGGGAGGGGTCCCAGAGGGAGAACTTTGGAGAAAGCTGCAAATGACATAAGAATTTATGCAGAACTTTCTGGAACTTTGGGACAGAGAGGTATATAAGAAAGCAACTATAGAGCTTCTCTCTCACCGTTGTGGGGGCAGAGAACGTTGCCTGCACTCAGATCCCTGAGACAAACACTTGTGTATCTGTGCTTGCAGTATTTGCTTGTACCAAATAAAAGAGTTTTGCTGACAAGTGACTGTGATCTGAGTTTTTTATTTTCCTGGTGTACGGCTCTCATGTGCCCAGGCAATCTTGGGGACAATTAGGGATGCTTTTTAGGTGAACCCTGCCTACAAGGGCCACTCCGGCACTCTTGAAGCCACCTTATTGACTGACAGATACAGTGCCTTGCAAATGTATTCATCCCCTTGGTTTTTGTCGTGTTTTGTTGCATTACATACAACCTGGAATGAAAATGGAGGTTTATTTGGATGTTAGGTAATGGACCTAACAATATAGTCCAAATTGGTGAAGTGAAATGACAATAAGATACCATGTATATATTAAAAAAAAACCAAGTAAAAATTGAAAAGTTGTGAGGGCATATGTATTCATCCCTTTTGCTATGAAACCCCTAAATAAGATCTGGACCAAACAAGTAACCTCAGAAGTCACATAGTTAGTTGATTAGGGTCCACCTGTGTGCAAACAGTGTCATATGATCTGTCACATGATGCCTGTATAAATATACCTGTTCTGAAAGGCCCCTGACTCTGAAACACCACTAAGCAAGCAACATGAAGACCAAGGAGCACTCCAAACAGAGACAAAGTTGTGGAGAAGTATGGATCAGGGTTGGGTTATAAAAAAATATCGTAAATTCTGAATATCCCATGGAGCACCATTAAATCCATTATAACAAAATAAAAAGAATATGGCACCACTATAAACCTGACAAGTGAAGGCTGCCCACCAAAACTCACAAACCGGGCAAGGAGGGCATTAATCAGAGATGCTACAAAGACACCAAGGATAACACTGAAGGAGCTGCAAAGATCCACAGCGGAGATGGGAGTAACTGTCCATTGACCACTTTAAGCCATACATGCCACAGAGTGGGGCTTTATGGAAGAGTGGCAAGAAAAAATATATTGCTTAAAGAAAAAAATAAGAGTTTGCACAACAGCATGTGGTGGATCCCACAAACACATGGAAGAAGGTTCTTTGGTCAGATGATGCGAAAATTGAAATTTTTGGCCATCATGGGAAATGCCATGTGTAGCGCAAACCCAACACTTCCTATCATCCTGAGAACACCATTCCCACAGTGAAACAATGTGGTGGCAGCATCATGCTGTGGGGATGTTTTTCATTGGCAGGGGCAGGAAAACTGGTCAGGATTGAAGGAACGATGGATGGCACTAAATACAGGGCACTTCTTGAGGAAAACCTATGTCAGTCTGCCAGACTTGAGAATGGGACAAAGGCACTGTTCTCTCTAAGCTGTGCGCATGTGCGCAAGCACACACCTCGCCGAGCGAGCGCACATACTTTACAACAGAGCGCACAAAAATTACAGCTCTGATTCTGATAGAAAACAACACAGACGTCTTAAAATTTAAAAGTTATGATTGTAATTACTAGAAATTTCCTGCTTCATTTAGTAATCGTGTATTTTCATTTAATTTGATTAAAATCAATGTGGTGTACATACTGTATTCTGACGTGTAGTCAAATTTTAAAGTATATAACTCCGAGTGTCGTTATGTGGCACACAAAAATTTAACCTTCCTTCAAAAGCTGCACACAGATGATATTTTATGCGCACACAGACTACAGAAAATTAGAGGGAACATTGGACAAAGGTTCAACTTCCAGCAAGACAATGACCTTACACATACTGCTAAAACTGGTTTAAAGGGAAACATGTAATGTCTTCGAATAGCCTAGTCAAAGCCCAGACCTCAATCCAATTGAGAATCTGTGGCATGGCTTGAAAATTGCTGTACACCAATGCAACCCATCTAACTTGAAGGAGTTGGAGCAGTTTTACCGTGAGGAATGGGTGAAAATCCCAGTGGCTATATTTGCTAAGCTAATAGAGACATACCCCAAGAGACTTGCAGCTATAATTGCAGCCAAAAGTGGCTCTATAATGTATTGACTTTGGGATATCAATACATATGCACACTCCTGCTTTCAGTTTTTTTTTTGGTCTTCATTATTGTTTGTGTCACATTAAAGGATACTGTGCACCTTCTAAGTCATAGGCATGTTGTGTATATCACATGGTGCTAACCCTGAAAACTCCATTTTAATTCTGGGTTGTAATGCGACAAAACAGGACAAACACAGAGGGGATGAATACTTTTGCAATGCACTGTACCACTGCCGTGGCACTGTCCAAGGATACTCAAACTGCTCTGCCCTTGACTAGGAGCTGGAAGTGCACGAGGACCAAATGAATGGCCCTCACTTTGAATCACTTGATGAGCCACACCGCCTCCCTGCAGCTTCAGTGACCCTGAGCTTCCCAGCCCATAAGACTGGCATCTGTCGACAGTAGAAGCAACAAGCAATTGTCTAGAGGCATACTCTTCTTCAGATGCTGTGGCTGCTGTCACTACCACAGGCTGGACCTCACTTCTGGCTGAAGGGGAAGCCTAAGTCCTAACTCTTGAGAGCTTGGAAACCAACAAGTCAGCAACGACCTATAAAGCGGCCTCATATGGGCTCGCATCCACGGCACCATCTCAATTACTACCACCATTAAGCTGAGAAGCTATAGACAATCCCAAACCCTGGGAGCTTGTTAAAAATGTAAAACTGCTAGCTGGACCAACAGCTTCTGCACTCTGTCCTTGAACAGGAAGACTCTGCCTACTCAAATATTGAACCAAGCTCTCTGGTATTCCAAGACCTGGGAAGTCTTCAACTGGCTCTTCCCTGAGTAATCACCCAACCAAGGCTCTCCAGAAAGAGCACCCCCTGGTCAAAAGCCAAGGTGCTTTGGACTGAAACTTGGCTTGGATGAACCAATCATCCAGATAGCGCAGCAGTCACCACCACCATGACTTTTGAGAATACCCTTGGAGTGGTGGAGAGGCCAAAGGGAAAATCAGCAAATTGAAAATGAGCCAAGTACAGCAAATGCAGAAACACTGATGATTCTCCCAGATTTGGATATGAAAGTAAGTTTCAGCTAAATCCAGCGACACCAGAAACTCCCCATGGTGGATCACTGATCTCAGTGTCTTCTTACGAAAGTGTACTATGCAGAAGAGAGCACTGACTCCCCTTGAGATCGAGGATGGAGTACTTTCTCTCATCCCACTCAGATGGGAGAACTGGCACTACCGCACGCAGATGGAACAACGTGTCCAACATGACAGGACCGCAGCTTTGTCTGCTGAACCACATGAGGAGACAACAAAGGCTTCTTGGATTAGGTTCTCTACATTACAGGACATCGCTGTGCTAAACATCTAGGAATGGGCCCTCAAGTTTTCATTGCACTGTAGGGAAGGAGTCCCCTCAGGAGGGGTCAGAATCCCAAGGCCCATGAATCCTTCAAAAGGTCTGAGACCAGCCCAAAATCCAGAAGAGGAAGAAAAGTAAGGTTTCCCAGGACAATATTAATGGGAATCCCGAGACCCCCAGAAATCTGGCCAGTATGCCTGCCAAGAATGGGCGTATGCTAAGGAGAATGTCTCTGAATGCTTCTCAGGCTCCTTTAGCCTATCCTCTGTAAGACAAAGAGGCTTGGACTCATCCAAATCCTTCACCAATATTTCCAAGTTGGCCCAAATAGAAGTCTCCCCTTAAAGGCCAGTGGGGTGGTCCAGTTAACCAGACCAGGTGGGTGGATGTGCCCGCCACCCAGTGGCAGAGCCAAATCCAATGCCGTGTCATCATCAAAAGGGAAATATTTCTATCTGCCAAGCAAATGAGATCATACATAGTAGTCAACAGGAAGGCTGTAGTTGACTTCAAGATAGTAGAAACATCCTCAGGGGTGAGAGACTGCACCCACTAAAGAAGGGCTGAAGATATTAGGCTGCACATACAGCCAACTGAAGGAAAACAGTAGCACCTGTAAATTGACTCCTCAGAAGAGAACCCACCTTACGATCCAGAGTATCCCTTAATGTTGTTCTGCCCTCCACAGAAATGATGGACTGCTTCATGACTGCCGTTACTTGCGCATCCACCTGAGGCATACTAAACCACATGATGCACTCTTCCTCTGGGAGGGCACACATCCTCTATCATACCCCCAGCCCCTTGACTGGGGAGTTTGGTGAGTCCCATTCTGATCAGATCATGATTTAGATAATCTCTGGAAATGGGAAGACTGCCGTAAATTTCTGAAATCCCTGCATGAGTGAATAAACTTGTAGCCAGATCTAGAGCAGACAGAATTCAAGCAAACCAAGCCACCAGCTCTTTCTTCCAAAACAAATGGATAATACCAGCCTCCTGGTGATCCTTTAATGGAGAAGGCATCTCTTCCTCCACATTAGACTCCTCAGCCAAGACATCAGGACCAAAGTCTGAGTCTCAGTCAAAACTAACCAGACCAAATCTCAATATTGCAACATCCACCAAAGTCGCTTAGCAGGAGGAACTTCAGCAGGGCTTCTGCTCACTGCCTGATCTACTTCCGAACAAGCGGAAAAAAGGAGAGAAAATCCAGAGACTCCAGGGACTGAGTTACCACATCAAAGTGACCAAGCTTGCTGTAGAAATGAACGAATTCCAGGGAGAACAATCCAGAGTTTGGGAACTCCCATACCTGAAAATTACCTCCAAACTCAGGAGGAACAGTTATCCTTCAACTCTTCGAGAAGCCAGAAGCACAGTCACTGGAGTTCAAAGTCTGGCAGTTATCCTTACCCACATCACCACCCATAGTCGCCTGCATTGAAACAGAGAATGCCAGATCAATCGAGTCCCTTCCGTGAGAAAGGGGAGATGGACCTTCCATGTGGGTCTCACAGACTGTCATACCAGAAGTGCAGATCTCGGAATCCAGCGACAAGGCTTCTAAAAGTTAACTTAAGATTTAAGGCAAGGCCAACACTTGTGCATGCTAAGACTGTGAAGGGTACGACATGCAGTCAATAACATGTGTTATGGATGCTTGAGCAGAAACGCATATTGACAACATCAGAATGGGTGTCCTCATGATCTTCTTAGACATCTCCTCAGCATTTGACACTGTTTGTCACACAACCTTACTAACCAGACTACAAGAGGCAGGACTACATAGCACCACCTTGAGCTGGTTTACATCATACCTCATCAACAGACTGCTACAAGTCAAATGCGGCTCAGATACCTCTCAACCTTTGAGAGCCACACAGGGCGCCCCACAAGGCTCAGCACTCTCTGCCCTGCTCTTCAATCTATACATACAACCCATCTGCGCCATCATCAAGTACCACAAGATTCAATACACCATATACGCAGAAGACATAATGATATTCTTATTTTTATTTATTTATTTACATTTCTTATATACCGCGCTCTTATAATCAGTGCGGTGTACAGTTGAACCAACATACTACAATATGACAAGCCACATTGCGTTTACAATGAAGAGGGGTAGCACAAACAGGACATAACCGGGGGAACTATTTACATATGATAACAACTATTTACATATTATAATAACTGTAGTCTGGGTTGTCCAATCAAATTGGACAACCCAGACTACTCCAACCTAGTCAACTGCTTCCAACAAATGGCAACTTGGCTTCAAGAAAACAATCTTTCAATAAACTACAACAAAACTGAAGCTCTATTCATCTCAAGAAACCCCACATTTTCACCCACAACTACCATCAAACTAAATGATATCACAATACCAGTAAAACATGAAGTAAAATACCTGGAAGTGATGCCCGACAAGGACCTTAACCTACAATCCCACATTGCCAAAACCACAACGAGCGCTTACATCAAAATGAGAACTATCAGAAGACTCATACCCATTCTCGCTCAGGAGTATTTTCGAACAGTCTGTCAAGCCCTCATCACTCCCACACTAGACTACTGTAACCCTATCTATCAGGGACTACCAAAACAGACTCTCAGACCTCTACAGCTAGCACAGAACACTGCCACATGCATCATAACAGATTGCTCAGAACACGACCACATTGCTCCCATCCTGTACCACCTGCACTGGCTCCCAATCAGCTCTCGAATCCACTTCAAAGTACTAATAAACATTTTCAAAATAATACACACCCTCTCAGCTAACAGCCTACAAACACTCTTTAAAACCAACCGCAGCATAAGACCAAGAAGAAAAGGAACCTCAGACACCATCAGCCCACCAAAGGAATTCACCAAAACAAAACAGGACACATCAAGAAGGGCACTTTCACTGGCAGCGCCCGCCCTATGGAACTCTCTCCCCGACTATCTAAGATCAACCAAAGACCTCAAGGACTTCAGAAAGCTGCTTAAAACAACTCTATTTACAGAACACTACATGGACTTCACCTGAACTGATTCCTATGTGCAGTACCTACAACTCTCTGTAGGTCTTGATCATAGATCACCTTTGTACATGGCTCTAATCTTGTATATATGTATATTGCTTACTTTGTATATAGCTCACTGGTAAAATCTAGCACTCTGCACTCCACATCACTCTTCTTAATCTCCCACTGCATGCTACTGGCTACACAATTATCTCGATTGTTTGATGTGCTAAACCGCTTTGATTTAATGATAAAGCGGTATACTAAATCCGTCTAAATAAATAAATAAAATAAATAAATTTTATGGCCGCCCTGGCCAGAATACACATTAAAGTCTTGTGGTAGCAAGGTGTGTCAAGAGAAACATTAACAGCGCGCTTTGGGAAAAGATGGGAAGACCAACACCATATCAATAATCACCTGCAGCCAACCCCGACCTACACCCCAGCAACGGATGAGGTTGATTGCCCCCACAAGGAACGATGACAAAGTCAAGCCTTTGTACTCACCCCCTAGGAGCCCAAGGCAGAAAAACCATACAGGGCTCAGTGCTACTCCCCTGTTGCTGTTCTTTCTCTTTTTTTCTTTTTTTTTGGTTTGTGTTAGCTTGCCGTCATATACCTCTGAGAGTCTTCTTCAGTCTTGGGGTGTAGCAAGGAGGACAGAGGAGAAGGGAAGAGGTGTTGAGGTTGTGTGATGCAGCTCAAACCAATCCTTCCCAATCCTTTTAAATTTCTGGCTACTCAACAGCGTGGAGCTTAACCAAAATCAAACATAAAACCACTATGCTAAAGGATAGCACGGCAGGCATACAACATGCTTTCAAAAGGCCAAATCCATAATTGTTACCAATATAAAAAAACATGCCAGATTTTCAGACTGGTTTTTAATATTTCTTATGCTGAATCTTTAGGCTAGCTCAGGACTAAAATAAAGATGCAGCATGAGAGCAAAGTGGAGGAGTAGCCTGGTAGTTCAAGCAACTGCCTAGTACCCAGAAGATCAAGGGTTCAATTCCCACTGGCACTCCTTGTGACTTTGGGCAAGTCACTTTACCCTCCATTGCCTCAGAAGAAAAGGCTGGCAATCTACTTCCATTGATATATTGCCAAGAAAGCCCAGAGGTAGCTGGGTCACTATGAGTCAACACTGACTTGATGGCACCAAAAATAAAATGAGAGCAAAGGGGCACCCAATGTAAAGTAATGGCACTTCAATATGGGTGACCATGTACAGCTCAGACCCCTCCTAGTGGCCCAAGAGAGAGTAAAAGAATCCCTTCCCCTGGGGCTATCTGGACAGAACATGCCTGGTCTGGGCACCCCTGACCAAGGAACCCAGCACAGGAAGTCCTTAGATAAGAGAGCTTCTGGTGTTGCTGTGCACAGGGGCGGCCCAAGGGAGGTGCGGGGCTATGTGCAGAGACTCAGCATGGGGCCTCATTTGCATAAGGAGCCTCATTTGCATAAATATTTGCATAATGTTACCATACACTAACTTTTAGTAAACATGCCTCTTCATGAAAGAAAGACTAAAAGATTTCTATATTACTATAATCCAGTGCCAACCGCCAGGCACATTAGGAACTACTACAAACACTGCCCATTTAGAACCCATAGCAAACCCGCCGTATCATAACAGCACTACCAGGACTCACAAAGAACTATACCCTACCTATCAAAAGGCAACACTGCAAATATTAAACCAATACATTTCAGAGAATAACAATACATGACCTACTGGGGAAAGAGAACAAGTGGCAATGTCAAATAGGAATTACCTAAACAGAATACCTCAGCTCAGTTACACATGCAGAACACAGACCATCACCAAACAAGGAATCACAATTTAGAAACAGGAAGACAATAATTAAACTGGGAACCCTAAAAAGCCAAACTTGGAATGTACAACAGCAATGTAGAAATAAAACTATAAATTAATTTCCTCTTGTACTAAACAAAGCACAGACGTTAATGATGCACATTTCCCAGAGCTGTCATATTCCAGTTAATAAATTCAAAATAAGGAGATATCTTTGTACCTTTTGTGCATTTTTTTTTCAGTTGCAATTTCTCCAGACACTTTCTTCTGGTTTCTTTGTGTCTTCTGCTAACTCTCCATCATCTGCTGTCCATTTGTCCTTTCTTCTCTCTTCTAGTTTTTTTCCATTCTCTTACATCTACTTTAACATACTAATCTTTCTCCTTTTGCTCTTTCCTCATTCCTTTTTCATCCACTCAAATTTTACCCCTCCATCCTCCATCCCCACTTACTCTCCCAATACCCGGCCAATTGTAGATTTTTCTTCCCTCCCACACAAAATATTTTTCCCCTCTCCATTTCACTCTCCCAGTCCCATCCCATTCTAATCTCCCCCAACATCAGCTCCCTTCTAGTTCCAACCCCACCCAGTATCCGCTCCCTTCTAGTCCCCGCATCAGCCCATTTCCAGTCCTAACCCCCCCATCAGCTCATTTCCAGTCCTAGCTCCCCATCCATTTCCAGTCCTATCCGAGTCCCTCCATCAGCTCATTTCCAATACCAGCCTCCCATCAGCCCATTTCTAGTCCTTTCCTAGCCCCACCATCAGCCCATGTCAAATCCTAGCTCCCCTCCACTCAGCCCATTTCCAATCCAAGCCCCCCATCAGCCTACTTCCAGTTCCAGCCCCTTCATGAGTCCATTTCAATTCAAGCCCCCACCACAGCCCATTTCCAATCTTAGCTCCCCCCAACACCCAATTCCCAGTCCTATCCTAGCCCCTTCATCAGCCCATTTCCTGTCCTAGCTCCCTCCCCTCACAGTCCATTTCCATTCCATCCCCCTCCCCATCAGCTATTTGCAGTTCAAGCCCCCTTCCACTCAGTCCATTTCCATTCCAAGCCCCCTCCCCATCAGCTATTTGCAGTTCAAGGACTCCCTACCCCTCAGCCCATTTCCATTCCAAAGCCCCCGTCCCCATCAGCTATTTTCAGTTCAAGCCTTCCCTTCCACTCAGCCCCTGTCCAGTCCTAGCCATCCCATAGCCTATTTCCAGTCCTAACCCCCATCACCCAATTTTCAGTTTAAGCCCCCCCCATAGCCCATTACCAGTCCTAACCCCCCATCAGCCCACTCCCAGTCCTAATCCAATCAGCCCATTTCCAGTCCTAACCCCCATCACCCAATTTTCAGTTTAAGCCCCCCTAGCCCATTACCAGTCCTAACCCCCCATCAGCCCACTTCCATTCCAAGCCCCTGTCCCCCATCAGCTATTTGCAGTTCAAGCCTTCCCTTCCACTCAGCCCATTACATTCCTAGCCCCCCCATAGCCTATTTCCAGTCCTAACCCCCATCAGCCCACTCCAATCCTAATCCCATCAGCCCATTTCCAGTCCTAACCCCCATCACCCAATTTTCAGTTTAAGCCCCCCCCCATAGCCCATTACCAGTCCTAATCCCCATCAGCCCACTTCCATTCCAAGCCCCCGTCCCCCATCAGCTATTTGCAGTTCAAGCCTTCCCTTCCACTCAGCCCATTACAGTCCTAGCCCCCCCAATAGCCTATTACCAGTCCTAAAACCCCATAGGCCCACTCCAATCCTAATCCCATCAGCCCATTTCCAGTCCTAAACCCCATCACCCAATTTTCAGTTTAAGCCCCCCCATAGCCCATTACCAGTCCTAATCCCCATCAGCACACTTCCAGCCCTAATCCCATCAGCCCATTACCAGTCCTATCTCCCCCATCACCCCATTTCCAGACTTAGCCCCACCCATAGCCCATTACCAGTCCTAACCCCCCATCAGCCACCTTCCAGTCTTAACCCCATTAGCCCATTTCCAGCCCTAACCCTCCCCTCCCCCCAAGCCTAGGGAAAATTTAAAATAATAAAAAAGCTGTCTGCTGCCGGCCTGCCGCTGCCGCGGCGGAAGATTCGAGTGTCCCACGGGGCCCCCCCCTGCCCGGCAGAGCCTGCCCTCCCTCCATCAGCTCCCTCTCCGCAGTTGAAACCGGCTTTCAGAGTGCGTAGGGAGAGTTTCTCCCTCGTGGCTCTGTTAAGCACGCGGGCGCTGATGGGAAAGTTCCCATCAGCCCCTGCGGTCTTAACAAAGCCGCGAAAGGGAAACTCTCCTTTTGCGCTCTGAAAGCCGGTTTCGACTGCGAAAAGGGAGCTGATGCAGGGAGGGCAGGCTCTGCCGGGCAGGGGAGGCCCCGTGGAACACTCGAATCTGCCGCCGCGGCAGCAGCAGGCCGGCAGCAGACAACTTTTTTGAAAAAAATATAAAATTTACTTTTTTTTTTCCAAACTTTATTTATAAGCACCATGTAAGAACAACAGGCCGAAACAGCAAACAAGCTCCAGGAGGGGGGTGAGTTCTTATCTCCGTCCAGGAGAACAAGCAAGACATACAGGTGCGTTTTCCAAAATCATCCCCCCCCCTCCCGTTCCCCCCCCTCCCCCACCCCCCCGTCGTCGCATCCAACCCAGGAGACCCCTCCACACCATTCCGAGGCTGAACCCGTAAGCACACGGAACAGCCTAGGAACCCAACGGTAAGACTTCATTCCTACTACGGGAACTTGCATTTGAAAAAGTGGCCAGCGCTTGACATTACCTCGGGCGTATCTAGCCTCCAACAGCATCATCTGATGAAAGGCATTACGCCATTCCCAAAAAGAGGGCGGAGTCTTATCTCGCCAGTTATGCAATATGGGGCCTTTGCCCACCAGACAAGCTTTACGCACTAGTAATCGCTCCCATTTACCTTTAGGCTGTAGAAGGCGCAATTGATCAAGGAGCACTAAAGAGGCATCGAAGCACACCCGTTGTCCCAAGAGCCTCTCCAGGAAGGAACCAATTCTAGCCCAATAAGAACGGATAAGTCTACAGCCCCACCACATGTGCGACAAATTCGCCAACGGTGCCAAAAACCTCGGCCACCGTCCATCCAGTGTGAGCTGGGAGCGAAAGGCCCGACGAGGGGAGAAATGTACTCTAGAGAGCGATTTATACTGCATCTCTCTCCAGCGAGTCCCTACCGCCAGCTCTCCTACCCGCTGCAGAGCTTTCAAAAGCGTCCCTGGTGAAATCTCCCTCCCCATCTCCGCGGCCCACGCTAACTCCACGGGACGATAATCTGGAGAAGACCTATATGGGGTCAAACGAGACTTCAACAACTGTATGGACGGCGGTGAATCCCCACCTAAATCAAAGAAAGACAAGATCTGCGCCGAGCGGTCGGCCTGTAATTCCGCTGCCGGTAAGGAGGCAATATATAATGCGCAATCTGCATATATGCAAAATAGTGTCGAGGTCCCAATTCATATTCAGCACTTAAGGGCAGAAACTTCCTACAGAGCCCCGAGGGATCCACCACATGTCCAAGACTAGTGAGACCCTTGCGTGCCCAGTCACGAAAAATCGCATGATCCAGTCCCGGGGTAAAAAGAACATTCCCCCAAATCGGCAACCAACTCGAGACTCGCCAATTCGTTCCCCAGTATCCATTAAGTTGCCTCCAAGTTCGACGCACCGAGTCAATAAGTACACTCTCAACCAATCTATCGGGGAGCAAGCGGGTATCCAGATGTAAGAGGGCAAGCAAAGACACTGGGGCAGCAAAGGCCTCCTCCAAGGCCAACGGAGTGTACACCGCCGTCCCCCCCCCAGCCAGTCTCCCAAATGCCGCGCCTGGCAAGCCAAAGCATAGGCACCTAAATCCGGGAGGCCCAAACCCCCCTGACGCCAATTCCCCACCATGCGAGAATAGGAGACACGCGCTCGGGCTCCACCCCACAAAAACCCCCGGAGAAGCCCTTCTATCCGCTTTAAATCCTTCCGCAGCAACCATACAGGCAGCGTCTGTAACCAATAAAGAATCCTTGGTAAAACAACTAATTTGATCGCTGCGATTCTTCCAGACAAGGACAGCGGGAGCGGTCGCCAAGCGTGCAACTGGTCCTGCAGACCCCTCAGAATTCTGTCAAAATTACAACCATACAGCTGAGAGGGCCGACCAGTCAGCAGAATACCAAGATATTTAAAATGGTGTACCGCCCATCGGAGGGGAAAGGTGCCCCGCCAAGCATCCCGCACACCACCCAAAACGTCTAGGGCCTCGGACTTAGCCTGATTAATTTTTAACCCGGCAAACTGGCCAAACGTCGCAAACTCCTGCATCAGCCGGGAGAGCGATTCCTGCAGTCTGAGCAAATGCATGAGGAGATCGTCGGCAAAGGCCGAGATCTTAAAGGTCGTAGAACGAATACGCACCCCCTGTATGTCCCACGACAACTCCACCTGCCGTATGAACGGGTCCAAAGAGAGGACGAACAGTAGGGGGGAAAGGGGGTAGCCCTGCCTAGTCCCCCGATGTAAAGGGAAGGTCTCCGAAAGCACTCCATTACAGCAAATCACCGCAATCGGGTCAAAGTAAAGACTGCGAACCATGGCACAAAAAGAGCTCCCAATCCCATAGCAAGGCAACAGGCGCCATAGATACTGCCAATTCACCCTATCAAAAGCTTTCTCTGCATCGAAGCTGATTAACAAAGAAGGGAGACGACGGCTCTGCACCCACTCCAAGGAGGCTAAGATCTTCCTAAGATTGCGAACGGCATACCGCCCTCTCACAAAGCCTACCTGGGAGTCATGAACCAAATGCCCCAATACACTCGCCAGGCGGTCCGCAAGGACCTTCGCGAGTATTTTCAAATCGAAATTGAGGAGAGAAATAGGGCGGTAAGATTCCGCACACAGCAAATCTTTCCCAGGTTTAGGAATAAGTATCACATGGGCCAAGTTACTTCCCCAATGAAAGGTTCCCTGTTCTGACCTCCTATTGTGAACGTCCGCCAGCAACGGTGATGCCAGCTCACACAGAATCTTGTAAAATTCCGCCCCTAACCCGTCCGCACCCGAGGTTTTATAACAGCTCGCTTTAGCAATAACAGTTTGCACCTCTTGTACCGATATCGGCTGATCCAGTGCCTCCCGTTGCTGGATAGTCAATTGAGGCAGGCTCAGGCCCTCCAAGTATTCGGACATCTGCACAGGGGAGCTCGGTTCTGCTGCATAAAGTCTCTGAAAAAATGAACGGAACACCCGAGCTATCTCCGGGCTCTCCTTGTGAAGGATCCCCTGATCATCCCGCAGCGCATGCACCAGCCGAGAGTTCCGAGAACCACGCAAGCAGCGAGCCAATAACCTCCCAGGCTTATCACCATGACAATAAAGCTGAAATCGATAATACTGAACTGATTTTTTGGCTCTCTGATGTAGAAGTTCATTCAGAGTCTCCCAAACCTGCTTCTTCAAAGACACACTCGGATTAGCCGCCCATCGCCGCCGCTGTTGAGTAACTAAGCATTCCAATCGAATAATACGTTCCGCCATGAGTCTACGCTTTCTCGCCAAAAATCCAATAATATCCCCGCGCAGGACAACTTTTGCCTTCTCCCAAACCAACTCGGGGTCCCCTCGATGCCCACTATGATCCGCCTCAAACTCGCGCCAGCGCTGCTGCAGAAACCGTCGAAACTGAAAGTCCCTATAGAGTTCCAGGGGGAACCTCCACATTCTCGTCGCAGCACGGGCAGCGCCCCAGCGCAGTTGCAGCCAGACCAAGGCATGGTCAGATATTTCCGCGGGACCAATCTGCGCTTCATCCGCCAAAGCAAACAATCCTTGCGAAATCAACAAGTAATCAATTCGGGCACTGGAACTGTGTGCTCGAGAGTGGTGCGTATAATCTTTTTCAGTGGGGTGCAATAGTCTCCACGGGTCCACCAACCCCAGTCGCGTTCGGAAACCATATAAAGCCCGGGCCGCCTGGGCCCTTTCCCTAGTCCCCGCACCCCGAGACGTATCCATCTCCACGTCCATCACTCCATTAAGATCCCCCCCCAAAATCAACGGGAGCTCTGGGAGCTGTTCCACCTGGGAGGCCAGTCTGGCGTAAAAAGCATGCTCCAGCACATTAGGGCTATAAATATTTCCCAGGATGACAGGTCGGCCCTCCAAGTTGCCCTGTAACAGGAGAAACCTCCCCGCTGGATCAATGATTTCCTTCACAGCCTCAAAGCGTACACTCTTATGTATCAATAGGGCCACCCCCCCCTTTCTTATTCATGGCAGGCGCCCCCCAAACCTGCCCCACCCAGGTTCTGCACAATTTGGCATGCTCCACAGCTGTCTGGTGGGTCTCTTGAAGTAAGGCAATGTCAGCTTTTTGCCGCGCTAAAGCCTGTAAAACTTTTGTTCGCTTAATCGGGCTCCCTAGTCCACAGACGTTCCATGAAATTATCTTCAGTCTGGGATAATATCACCCCAATAACGCAGAAAAATAGTCAACCATATCCCAGGAGGAACCCCCCCAGCCTGGAATTCCTCCCTGCCCCCATGTAGTGGGATCCCACTATACCAGGGGTCTCCCGGCAGGATGCGACCAACACCCTTCCCCCCTCCCACCCTCCCTCCCACTCCCCATCCCCCCCCTCTCCACCCCCTCCACATGTCAGTGCATCCCCACCTCTAGTAGGTAGAGACAAGCTGTAACGCGATCGGTCTCCCCCAGCCCCTAACAAATTATATAGACACCCTCCACCGCGCGCCGGCGCTCTGTACTGCGGTTGCCCCCATAAACAGTTCTTTTTCCAGTACAAAAGTGATACAAGAAGGGGCAGACATGGTCACTGCCAACAGAAAAAAAACAATTTCTCTATACAAAAAGGTAGCATGCTACTACAACCCATAAACAAATGTGTCTGTCACTCCCACGAAATGAATACAAGTATCTACACCATTTTCACAGTACTCTTCAGCATAAAAGGGCTTAAAATCAGCACTGGACTTCATTAAGAAAACAAAATATTAAATAAAGCCCAAATACCTCCTATAGGGAACTGGCCCCAGGTATGCCCTGTATCAGCACCAATCACTCAGGGGAGCCCACCCCACTCCCCCACAGCTACACCCCCCCCCCTCTCTCTTGCCAGCGTTCGAGGCATAGGGTCGACCAGCCCCAGGCCAAGAATCCAATCTCCTGCCGGCCCACACACACTACGTGTCACCATAGGGAGAAGGACTTATCCCAGATTCTCAAGCGTGACCACCCCAGCTGGTGCGCGGAATCACATCCAGCGCACCATCCGGACGGGTGGCCCCCGCAAAAGCACATAAGAAACCAGAGCAGCAGTCACCAACAGTACATTTTGCGCACAGAACAAAAACCATAAACATTGTCCCCCGAGGACTGCCTCGTGAATGCCTCAAGGCACCAAGAAAGTACAGAGGGGGAAGCACAGCCAACAGAGCTAAGCTCAATAACCCCGAACCAACAGGCATAAAGTCCCCTTAAGCCCTAACAAACCCTTCCCACAAAACATAGACCACCCTTCCCTAAAAAAAAAAATAAAAAAAAAAAACGACCCCCCACTCAAAAAAAGATCCCACACAAGGACACACTCCAGTCGCCACACACACAACTTCTCGCCCTCAACCCCCTCCCCCCATACCGCACTCAATCCGTATCATACTCAGCTCCCTGGAAACAGAGCAGGAAGGTATAGGTCACACTCCAGCCGGAACTCCGCCACGTGCTTGTCCAACATGTGTACCGCACACATCTCTCCACAAGGCCAAATATGTAGGTCGGGCACACTCGCTCAAAATGGCCATCAAGGGACAAAGAACTCCACAGGCCGAGTACAAACAGCCCTAACCCAGCCCCTCCCGTCTCAATCCTATTCAGTCAGCTGTAGCCAAAGACCGCACCAATACCCCCAAGTTGGGTAAAAGTTCCAGGTGCCTCACAACTGCCGTTTCGGAGACGGAGGTGTTCGCTCTTCGCCCACAAGCTGTTCGATGTAGGGTTGGGCATCAGCCGCTGAATCGAAAGTCTGGTGGTCTCCCTCATGAAAAACATGCAGTCTAGAGGGGTACTGCACCGAGAATTTAATCTTCGCTTCAAGCAGACGCTGGCAGAGAGGAGCATAAGCTCTGCGCCTTTGACTTAGGGCAGCAGAATAGTCCTGAGCCACCCGCAGCTTCAAGTTGTCATGCACCAGCTCGCCCTTCTGCCTTGCAGCCCGCAAAATAGCCTCTTTTTGAGGGAAGTGCAGGAATTTAACCAGCACTACCCGCGGTCGGTTGTCCCGGGGTTGCCTACTGCCCACGCGGTGCGCCCTTTCTATTAGCAGCTTTCCGCCATCTTCGAGGCCCTCAAAAAGCTTGGGGAGTAAAGTCTCCAAGTAGATCTTTAAATCTCTATCGGCAATCGAGTCAGGAATGCCCATCAGGCGCAAGTTGTTACGCCGCGAACAATTTTCCAAATCGTCAATTTTGGCATCGTATAACTGAAGTTGGGATTTCACCGTCGTCAATTCGCGGGTCAGAGAAGTAAGGCTATCCTCGGTCACCCCAATGCGGGTTTCAGCTTCTTGCAGGCGGCTGCCCAATGCCCCAAAGGAAGTGTGGAGGTGGTCCATTTTGTCATGCAGGGCCGTGAATTGCACCGCCAGAGCATCCGCCACCGCCGCAGATACCTCTTCCAAAAAGGCCGGAGAGGTCGGTGACTTCGGCCTGCCCACTGCATCTGCCATTTTAGGTGTCGGGGCTCCGCGCTCTTTCTCTTTCCTCACAGCTTTAACTGTTGCTGCCATCCCCGCAGCGCCTCTCCTGTCACTGAGTCAGCTTCAGGTGTCTGTCCTCTCTCGGCACTTATTATTTTTACTGTACAACAGCTCTCAGACCGGCATTAATGGCCCGATTCAGGTCGGAGGAGACCGGAGCTCAAGCAGAGTACGTCCGCCGAGCTCACCGCATCACGTAGTCTCCATAAAATTTACTTTTAAGCAGAATGTTCTTTGCGTGGGGCCCTGTGCAAAAAACATTCTTGCTCAATGGATGGGCCGGCCCTGGCTGTACCCTATCCCCTGGGGGGGCCAATAATACTTACCTAGTTGGGGAAGGTGTCCAGCAGCTGCCTGCTTCTCCTGCCTCCATTTTGGAAAATTGTATTTATTTCTTTAATAGCTTTTATATACCACACTATTTAGTATCAGAGCGGTTTACAAGAAATGTGAACAGTCAAGCAACTTTACATAGAACAGGCAAAAATAGGCATAGAATGTCAAAACGAGCAACTCAAGTAACTCAAGCAACTTTACATCGAACAAATAAACAGTGAATCAAATAACAAGATATATGTATATAGTGACAAATGAGAGGGTCAATGTGAGGATAAGGTGAGAGGGAGGAAAGGGGAAGGGGTGGATAGAGGCAAGGGAAATGGGGAGGGGAAGGGAGAGCTAATTACATATTGTGTAGCCGGGATTCAAATAGTCTGTGTAAGTGTAGAGGCCAGCGTAGCAGAGCACTTGTCTCCTAGTGATATGTCAGAATGCACTGCTAGGGGTTAGTCTGCCAAATAAGGGACTCGCTCCCGTATTTGGCAGGCTGACCCCTAGCAGTGCAGTTAAGGACCTCCCCATGCAGGAGGTCCTGGTCAGGGTGTCCTGAGTCAAACTGCCCAGGCCAGGGGAGTTCTAGACTAGTGAGCCCTGGGGATTGGCAGGGGCAGGGGAGGGTCTGGAACTCACTGGGCCATCTGGGAATGTGTGCAGGTTACAGGAGTGGAGGTCAAGGGATCTGGGTCCCACTGGGCCATGAGGAAGTGTTTGCAGGGTAGGAGTAGTTTGAGATCCAGGGAGTCTGTGGAGTTTGGGATCCACTGAGTCACCCAGAGATTTTTTAATGGGCGTTTTACTTTATGGTTTAGGCATTTGATATACCGCCCTTTACTCTGTGTATCAGAGCGGTTTACAGATATATTCTAACAGGCACTTTTTATTACCTCGTCCCCGAAAGACTCACAATCTAAGCATACCTGAGGCAATGGAGGGTTAAGTGGCTTGCCCAAGACCTCTTTGTTTGTCTACCTTGATGTCAGTATGTGAGCCAAAACCCACTCATGCACTAACAAGAAAGAAGACAAAATCATGCTCAGTGCATATTTTTTAATGAGGTGTCAATTTGCATACCATTTCTTTACTGCATCGGAGTAAACAATTTTTTTAGTGCATGCATTAGAATGCTCTGCATTGAAGCTCAGCTCATCATTCTAAAGCATAGTTTACAACATCGGCCCCAATGTGAAATTCTGACATAGTGCTATTTTGAGCAACCAAAATGTACCTTTTCCTCTTGTTATTTTTGCCCTCAAAAATGGAAATGAAAAATAACTTGAAGAAAAAAACCCAACAGGTTTGGAAATTTTAAAAGCCATTTCCATGTGATAAAACTGTTTTTCATGAAGAAATGTGTCTTTATAAACTTGCCCTCTGGATGTGCGGGTAAATGTATATGCATAATCCCTGTATGTACATGTACAGTAGTTTAAAGGTGTTCCTGGAGCTGGGAACAAGGCAAGGTTTTCAATGTTTTTTTTTTATATTTTATTTATAATATTTTCTTGAATACATTATAAGTACAAAGAAAAATGAGATAAAGCATTACAATAAATCCAAAAAAGTCAAATCCACATAAAAAGAAACACATCAAGGAAGAGGAGCCGACCAATAATAATTTTAAAAAAGCAATAAACATAGAAAGTAGGAGTAATATAAACTCCACAATAGGGAGCAAAATTTATATATCCATACCACCACTAAATCCCACCAACTTCCCTTTCATTTAAAAATTTTAACAACGATTATACATCAGTATATATAACGGTCTGTCCCCCTAAAGTTATAATACAACCACATGGAAACTTCAAAAAGAAAGAAGCCCCCAAGGCCACTACCCGAGCTTTCAAACCCAGAAACTGCTTACGCTGAATCTGGGTAGTACAGCCAACGTCTGGAAATACCTGGAGTTTAAAACCACAAAAGCGAGGCTCTCTATATTTAAAGTAGGTCCTCAATACACGCATTTTAGTAGACTCAGAACCAAACTGCACCAAAAGGGTGCAACGTTTGGAAATGACATCCGCTGAATCATCCAGGAACGCTGTAAGGTTCTGACCAACCGACCCAGCTGAGGGAACAGAAACTCCTTCAGCCGGCAGTGGGAGACCAGAACCACCAGACAAGTAATACATATGGTGAATATACGAAATCCGATCTAAGTGCAGCACCTCAGAAAAGCACTTTTCCAGCAAAATATTTGAAGACAAA
This sequence comes from Ichthyophis bannanicus, assembly GCA_033557465.1. NCBI lineage: Eukaryota > Metazoa > Chordata > Amphibia > Gymnophiona > Ichthyophiidae > Ichthyophis > Ichthyophis bannanicus. Next base: position 32,513 of record JAWIIG010000146.1, read on the forward strand.
AGGTGCATTATAGGAAAATTAAGGAAACGTAAGTTGCACGCTCGGTACTGATTCTCCAGCACTTCCAATCGGTAGGATAACGTTAAGGAATCACGAATTAAAGCAACATTACTATCTCGAGAAGACTGAAGCTGGGAGTCAGTTCGAGCGACCAACTTAACCAAGGAACCTAATTGCTGATCTACACTTTTTAATTTACAAACTGTGTCTCGAGAAAATTTACAGAGAGATGAGACAGTAGAAGTCAAACGAATATCAGTACTTTGAATGGCAGACCATATGTCTATTAAAGTCACTTCCCCCGAAGGGGGGGCAACAGTTAAAACTTCAGAAGTTGCCGGATAAACCGGGAGTGGTAACGTGGGAAAACGTCAGGGGGCTTTCCAATAATGTAGATAAAAAGGGAGCCTGCAGGAGAGGAGGAGGGGACCGGGATTCAGGGCTCAATGAGACTCCTTCCGGTGACAGAATGCCAGGCAGCGAGGGAGTCACATGCTTGTCCATAGGGCCCAATACCTTACCTCCTTTAACACTCTCACCCGGCTTAACACCAACTTTTCCTTTCCGCTTGCACATTTCACACAGACAAACACCCAGACTCACGGCTCCAATATACACTCCTCACGTGCGCCGAAGGGGCGCAAAAGGGGCTTGTCCTGCCCCTTGGTTCACGCCCCTTAGACCACGCCACACAGGCCACAACACGCGGCTGTGTGTAGGTACCGCTGGGCTTTGTAGAGCAGGTGGGGGGGTCCTCCAGCCCTGGGATCGTTCTCCAGAGTGCCTGCTAGCTGTTCTACGGCTCCAGACCACCCGCTGCACAGCTCCACGAGATAGACAAACGTGGCAGCTCCCTCATGCAATGGCTCACTCTCCGCCTCTGGCCAGGTACCGCTGGGCTTTGAAGAGCAGGTGGGGGGTCCTCCAGCCCTAGGATCGTCCTCCAGAGTGCCTGCTAGCTGTTCCACCCACTGCACAGCTTTGCGAGATAGACACATGCGGCAGCTCCCTCATGCAACAGCTCACTCTCCTTTTTTTTTATTTTAAAAATGTATGTTTATAATTTTCTCTTTAAAAACTGCCCACACATTGCAGTGGTAGTACATGTGTGTGAGTAATTTTACTGAGAAAATTTTCAAAGTGAATATAAGTGCATAAGCTCACTTTGAAAAGTGGTAGAATGTAGATGCATAACAGCCCTTATCATTATGCAAGCTGTTATAAAATCACCCACTAAATTATGAGAAACACAAAATCTAAGGGGCATTTTATTAAACCACCATAATGGTTAATGAGCACTTCAGCATGCACTAATCAGCTAGCACAGGGCTGCGGTAACTGTTACTGTGTGCCAAAAACAGACAGCGTGGAATTCAGAATGCGCTATCTACATAGTGTACAACGGGGAGTGGGTGTTGACTACTGTGATGGCAAAGACAGCCAAGTCCCTATGGAAGTGGAAAAAGTACAGGCAATTTCCACTAGGCAGAGGGAAAAGGTAAAAAATGCTCAGTTTAAAAGTGCAGCTAAGGTTGAAAAAAAGAACCTGTCAAAAGTTGTTGACCAAAAGCCACGCCCCAGCTCCATAGCAACTGAGGGTGGTGATGCAGCACAGCTGGGGGCGGGGTGGAAAGATACTGGCCAGTCACATGTTTATAAGCCCCAGAGAACAGAGAGAGAGAGACCCACAGGATCAGAAAGATTCTCAAGCTTCCCGGGAGAGGAAGGGAGAGTGGCAAGGATCCAAAGAGAGGCAAGGAGATTGCCAGGAGACGAGAAGAGGAGAGCTGACTCTGTTTCAGAGGAGGAGTCTGAAAGGGAGCCTTACTCAGGACACGAGGTTCATGTCTCCAGGAGAAAGAGAGACGACAAGGCTGCTTTAACCCAGAGACAGCATGGCCAGGGAAAGAGCAAGGAACCCCTGCTAAGGAAACTCCCAAAAGGTAATGCTGATAAAGCTAATAGCCAGAGGTCTCAGGAAGAGTTCCCAGACTGCCAGCTCCCAGAGTTTAACCAGAAGCAAGGTTAAAGAAAGCCTCTCAGCAAGGAAGGGTTAAATATTTTAAAACTGGTTCAGCGTATGCTGAGAGACCAGGAGGTAATTAGCAGAGAGAAGAATTCTGTGCACCGAGGGAAAGCACAGTTGTTTGTTGACGACGTCACAGAACACTCTTGCTCAGACTGCGAATCTATGGATATCGGGGAAAACATTCTTTTAAGTGAGCTGGAGGAGCCAATGGAATGTGAGTTATCCCAGATAGTAAAATAATAGTGTGTGAATATATGTGTTGAAGAAAAACTCCATTTCTTTGCTATGCCTAATGTGTTACAGAGCTCACAAGTTTTAATTAGTATGCTTGCTGCCATGAATGAGACTTGATCAGGAGTGCTGCTAGAAGTCTCAGAATCACTGATTAAAACCAGTAAAAGCTCTGAAACAAAGGACAAAAGATTAACTGCTGGAATTGTTTGCATTGAAGAATTCAATGAACGTTTTTGTTTGAAGCACTGTGAAGAGAAGCTTTATTAGTGAATGGAAAGTTTTGTTTGCTGAAGTAAGCAATTTGTTTTTTTTCTTACCTGAGTTTCCTGTGAATAAGTGTACCCGTGTTATACCAAGCTTCATTGTGAAGTTCCCGCTACTAAGGGAGGCTAATAAAAATATTCCTGCATTTGCTTTCAAACCTCGGCTCGAGCCTTTGCTTTACAACTACACATGCTCTGAACACTACAACTCCCAGAAGCCTTTGCTTTGGGAAGTTACTTGAAAGTAACATTCGCTCCCCCTTCACCTCGTCAGGCAGCCGCCTAGGCGGGGGAAGGGCGCGACAGGTGGCGTAGTATTAAGGATCAAGCCTTGGTCACGTGGTCCTAAAAACACCGGATTTACAAGGAAGAAGAAAGAAGAAAAAAGAAAAGAGGAAAAGTGTTTTTTTTTCTTTGGGCTGTGATACAAGCTGCTGCTGAAGAAGGCAAGGATCAACAGCTGAGGATCGGCGTGGAGAAGTTCCCGAAGCCGTTCCTGTTGATTGATAAGCCTGAGTCTACACCGGCTTAAGGTAATAGGTATTCATAAGGGAATACAAAAGGATACCAGAGCCGGGTGGGACTGCAGCAGTACAGCAGGGTCAAAGGAGAGAGGTCCTATACATTGAAGGGCTGCACTTGGTGTTCTTTCTCTGTTTTCTCTCGTTTCAGCTACTACCCAACATGGAGCAGGCGGAGCTACTAAGGTGGATGGCTGAGCGGTTCCAAGAACAACAGGAAATGTCAGCCCGGACACTAGAACATCCGGCAGCCATGCTCCAAGCACAGCAGAAACCCTTGTTAGAGAAGATGGACGGTTGGCTGGGCCTGCAGAAACCGACAGCAGAGACATCAAGGACAGTACCAGGTTACTTGGGTGATATCCCAGGGTTGGGCATATATGGTACTGGGACATTTTCCTTTGGACAGTTAACCAAAGAGGACAATGTGGATGACTTTCTCGCCGCATTTGAGAGAGTAGCCTTATTATCGGGCTGGGATGAAAAGCAGTGGGCCATACGCCTTGCCGCTTCATTAACTGGGGAAGCGCTAGCGGCGTATAGAGCCATGCCCGTAGAGTTAGCTACGGATTACAGAGAAGTGCAAAAGGCGATAAGAAACCGCCTAGGGCTAAGTCCCATGGTCTACCGCCGCCTTTTGAGAAGCGCCAGGTTAAAGCCCGGTGAAACACCGCGTGCGCTATGCCAACGCATTAAGGGGTTAGCGGTAAAATGGCTAACGCCCGAGACACAGACAAAAGAGTCTTTATTGGATAGTGTCATATTGGAGCAGTTTATGGACGCTGTTCCACGAGAGATGAGGTCCTTCCTGATCCTACAAGACTGCAGGACCACAGAGGCAGCGACCGCACTGGCTGAGCGTTACATGGAGGCCAGTGTGGCGAGCCCAGTTAAAGTAGGTGGTCTGTCCTCCGCAGTAAATGTAGCATCAGAAAGGAAGGAAAAACATGTATGGAAAGAAGGTGTGAAAACAATGTCCTTGGCTAAACCTGATTATATAACCAGGAAATGTTTTGCATGTGGAGAAGAAGGCCATATGAAAAGAAACTGTAGAGCTAGGACAGCATTGATGACCTCCCACTCTGAAGAGAGCGGAGAAGGTTTTCTCCTAGAGGTAGAGGTAGAGGGTGTACCTGTGGAGGCTTTGTTAGACTCCGGAGCGGACCAGTCAATGATTTCGAGGAAGCTTTGGAGAGAAATAGCATCCCGGACTGGTCTGACTCTCGAGCCTCAAGAAAGGTCCATAAAGATAAGGTGCATTGATGGGGCAGCCTCATCGTACCCCATTTATACTGTGTCTGTAAAAGGCTTAGGGATAAAGCGCCAAATACCAGTTGCAGTAGTCCCCAGGCTCCCACAAGCACTAGTCCTGGGAAGAGATTGGCCCCAGTTCAGGCGTGGGATGGCAGAGGGTCTTCAGAGCAAGGCAGGTAAAGCGTCCGCTTTAGCACCACCCAAAGCCAAGGAAAAAACCTCATCAGGGGCTTCACCTCATTTGGAGGGGTTGAGAGTACCCCAGGTAAAGGAGAGTGAGGGAGAGCAAGTCCCACCTATAGGTATAGGGAGCACTAAGGCTAGGCCAGTCCCTCAACCATTATTTGGAACCCGGCAGCAACAGGCAAAAGGGGAGGTAGCTAGGAGGGAGGACACCCCTAAGAAATGCCCATTTGTTCTTAGGTTTTTTCGCACTACCCCCAATGCCAAAGTTCCTAGGCGGGCTACCCAGATGGCAGCGGGATTTGACCTATGTAGTGCCGAGGAGACCGTTGTTCCCCATCAGGGAAAGGCCCTAGTAGAGACGGGCATACAAGTGCAAATACCCCCAGGTTGTTATGGGCGTCTTGCACCCCGTTCGGGCATAGCCTGGAAGAATTTTATAGATGTAGGCGCCGGCGTAATCGATCCGGACTACCGAGGGACGATTAAGGTCCTACTCTTTAACTTTGTCAAGGAAGATTTCAGGATAAACATAGGGGATCGTATAGCCCAGATGATTTGTGAGCGGGTGGGTTTTCCGGCCCTGGAGGAGGCAACGGAATTAACTCCTACCACCAGGGGGACCGGAGGTTTCGGATCCAGCGGTAAAACAGCGGTGAGAGGTTTAGCTGCTAGTTGTGAGGTGACTGAGAAGGAGGATCTAGGCCCGTAATTACCCGATTGCAAGGCAGATCCAGTCCCCAGGTTAGGGGAGGAACTTTCCTGGTCCCAGCAGCAGGAGATATTAGGGCTACTAAAGAAATATCCCGATGTGTTAACGCCTATTCCAGGTGAGACAAGACTCGTGGCTCACGAGATTGTTACCCTTCCAGGGGAGATAGTACGCCAGAGACCCTACCGGTTGCCTGAGGCAAAACGCCAAGAGGTAGTTTCCCAAGTGCAGGACATGATTAAGATGGGGATAATCGAAGAGTCCCATAGCCCCTGGAACAGCCCCATAGTGCTGGTACCCAAGCCAGACGGGACAATGCGTTTTGCATTGATTTCCGTAAGGTGAATGCCATCTCCCAGTTTGACGCCTATCCCATGCCCAGGATAGAAGAGTTGCTGGACAAATTAGGCCAGGCGTCTTATCTGACTACCCTTGATATGACCAAGGGGTATTGGCAGATTCCCCTCACCAGGGAATCTCGCCCAAAGACCGCATTCAGTACCCCTATTGGTTTGTACCAGTTTCGTCGCATGCCTTTTGGATTGCATGGGGCCGCTGCGACTTGCCAGCAATTAGTTGATGTCATCCTTCGTCCTCATCAACAATACGCGACCGCGTACATGGACGACATAGTGATCCATAGCTCTCGCTGGGACGAGCACTTGGCACGCATTGAGGCGGTTTTAAAGGCCTTGCGTGGTGCGGGTATTACTTTAAACCCGGCCAAGTGTATGTTTGGGGGAAAGCAAGTAAAGTACTTAGGACATTTGGTAGGGAGGAGCACAGTAAAACCCCTGATAGAGAAGGTAGAGAGTGTTAGGACATTTCCTAGGCCCTTGACAAAAAGGCAACTCCGTGGGTTCCTGGGTTTAATCGGCTATTACCGCCGATTTATTCCCCATTTCGCTACCAAGAGCGCTGCCTTAACAGAGGGGCTGAAGAAAAATGCACCTAACCAGGTCAAATGGTCAGTGGAAGCAGAACAGGCTTTTTCTAGTCTGAAGGAAGAGCTATGTCAGGCACCCATATTAAGGGGGGTGGATTTTAGTACATCCTTTATCGTACAGACAGACACCTCGGACATAGGGTTAGGCTCTGTGTTGTCCCAAAAATTTGAGGGAGAGGAACATCCGATTATGTTCCTCAGCAGAAAATTGACACCACCAGAGAGGAAATACTCGGTAGTGGAAAGGGAATGTCTGGCCATAAGGTGGGCGGTGGACGCCTTGCGTTTTTATCTGACAGGCCGCAAGTTTTTATCAGTAACGGATCATGCCCCGTTACGCTGGCTAAATCAGATGAAGGATCATAATCCCCGTCTTACCCATTGGTACATGGCCTTACAGGCGTACGACTTCCATATAGAGCATAGGGCTGGGAAGTTACACACCAACGCTGACGCCCTTAGCCGTATTACGTGCTGTGCAGAAGAAAAAGCGCCAGCCCGTAATATCTTAAGTGGGGGGATATGTGATGGCGAAGACAGCCAAGTCCCTATGGAAGTGGAAAAAGTACAGGCAATTTCCCCTAGGCAGAGGGAAAAGGAAAAAAATGCTCAGTTTAAAAGTGTAGCTAAGGTTGAAAAAAAGAACCTGTCAAAAGTTGTTGACCAAAAACCACGCCCCAGCTCCATAGCAACTGAGGGTGGTGATGCAGCACAGCTGGGGGCGGGGTGGAAAGATACCGGCCAGTCACATGTTTATAAGCCCCAGAGAACAGAGAGAGAGAGACCCACAGGATCAGAAAGATTCTCAAGCTTCCCGGGAGAGGAAGGGAGCGTGGCAAGGATCCAAAGAGAGGCAAGGAGATTGCCAGGACACGAGAGGAGGAGAGCTGACTCTGTTTCAGAGGAGGAGTCTGAAAGGGAGCCTTACTCAGGACACGAGGTTCATGTCTCCAGGAGAAAGAGAGACGAGAAGGCTGCTTTAACCCAGAGACAGCATGGCCAGGGAAAGAGCAAGGAACCCCTGCTAAGGAAACTCCCAAAAGGTAATGCTGATAAAGCTAATAGCCAGAGGTCTCAGGAAGAGTTCCCAGACTGCCAGCTCCCAGAGTTTAACCAGAAGCAAGGTTACAGAAAGCCTCTCAGCAAGGAAGGGTTAAATGTTTTAAAACTGGTTCAGCGTATGCTGAGAGACCAGGAGGTAATTAGCAGAGAGAAGAATTCTGTGCACCGAGGGAAAGCACAGTTGTTTGTTGACGACGTCACAGAACACTCTTGCTCAGACTGCGAATCTATGGATATCGGGGAAAACATTCTTTTAAGTGAGCTGGAGGAGCCAATGGAATGTGAATTATCCCAGATAGTAAAATAATAGTGTGTGAATATATGTGTTGAAGAAAAACTCCATTTCTTTGCTATGCCTAATGTGTTACAGAGCTCACAAGTTTTAATTAGTATGCTTGCTGCCATGAATGAGACTTGATCAGGAGTGCTGCTAGAAGTCTCAGAATCACTGATTAAAACCAGTAAAAGCTCTGAAACAAAGGACAAAAGATTAACTGCTGGAATTGTTTGCATTGAAGAATTCAATGAACGTTTTTGTTTGAAGCACTGTGAAGAGAAGCTTTATTAGTGAATGGAAAGTTTTGTTTGCTGAAGTAAGCAATTTGTTTTTTTTCTTACCTGAGTTTCCTGTGAATAAGTGTGCCCGTGTTATACCAAGCTTCATTGTGAAGTTCCCGCTACTAAGGGAGGCTAATAAAAATATTCCTGCGTTTGCTTTCAAACCTCGGCTCGAGCCTTTGCTTTACAACTACACATGCTCTGAACACTACAACTCCCAGAAGCCTTTGCTTTGGGAAGTTACTTGAAAGTAACATTCTCTCCCCCTTCACCTCGTCAGGCAGCCGCCTAGGCGGGGGAAGGGCGCGACACTACACATTGCGGCTAGCGTGGCAGCTATGGTTTATGGTTTATTAAAACATTTGATATACCACCTTTCAGTCACATCAAAAAGAACACCATAAAAACTTGACAGGGCAGCATAAGAGAAGGAAAAGCAGGGGAATATAACATGGAAGAAAGGGAATTAGGGTCAGGACACAAGGAGGCAGAGTCCCGAGAGTCTGTATAAACCGCCCGAGACAGCAGGAGGTCCGGGACATTAAGGAACAGTGGGAAGATCAAAGGCAATGAAAAACTGATATGTTTTCAAGGAGGTCTTAAATTTTGAGCATAGGAGTTCCAGTCTAATTTCAGATGTTAAGGAATTCTATAATGATGGGCTCAAGAAGAAAAAGGCAGGATGTCGGGTCCATTCTAACTGGGCCTGCGCAGGAGAAGGTAGGTATAGCCGATTCGCATGCACGGACCTAAGGACTAAAAAAGGTGCATATGGAACTAAGAAGGAAGAAAGATATGAGGAGATACCAGAATGAAGAACTTTATGAATGTAAGCAGCTTGTATTGGGAGCGGTGAGACAGTGGAAGCCAATGTGATTGTATAAGAAGTGGAGTGATATGATCAAATTTGGATGTGTGATGAAGTAATCGTATGGCTGTATTCTGCACTGACTGGAGATGTTCAGTTTGAGAATGAGGAAGACCGAGATAGATGATGTTGCAATAGTCTAGCTTAGTGATAACAAGAGTAAGCAGAAGTGTTGTGATAGATGACAGAGAGAGAGAAAAACGAATGGCAGGGATCTGTCGTAAAGTGTAGAAGCATCGTTTCACTATGGCACTAATATGGAGCTGAAAGGAAAGAACTGAATCTAAGATAATACCAAGATATCTAAGCTGGGTGACAGCTGAAATGCGTATCCCATGAAGAGAGGGACTGACAGAAGGTGGAGAGAAAGGACCCGAGAGCCATAACGCAGAGGTTTTTGCAGGGTTCAGTTTCAAACTATTGGTATGAAACCAGGACACAATAGCTGCCAAACAGGCATTAAAAGTTAGATACGCACGTTCATCTTTAACATTGCAGTTAGTGCAGATGCACTTACTGTCACCTCAATGGGTGGCATTACGTGTACCCACGTTAAATACGAATGCTGCTGGTGCACATTAGGGTAAATTTCAGTGTGATACTTGATAGGACCATGCTGAAAATGCCCCCAACAGACAGCACATGACTGTTGTATGTATCTCACTTAAGGTTTTACTCACAACATGCATCACATACAAAAATGTGTCCCTCAGTTAGATTGAATAGGAAGGCAACAATGAAAGCTTTATAAAAATCCAAATATTCAACACTGTACTCAACCTCTGTGTGTAGTGTCTTCACCACTTTGGAAGATACATACACCATTAGAGAGAAACTCACAAAAAGAAGATGATATCTCATCAGATAAGAAAAAAATAAAACATAATTCTGAAAAAAAGAAACTGAGAGCAAAATTGAATATTAGAGCAAAAATTGACTTAATAGCAGAGTAAAAGTGGCATTTTAAAAGGGGTGTCCAAGTACAATCTGGGATGTCCAGGACAAAACATGCAGAAAAATGCCGGGGACAACTATTTCAGCCAGATTTTAGAAACAAAGATGTCCCCAACATGGACACAGCCAGTGTCCACATAGACATCCCCACTGCAGAACCATGATTTCATAAGGGGACATCCAGCGGCGTGGCAAAATGAAAACATGAACTCTCATTCCCTGTCAGTGTTCATCATCAAACTGGAAAATATAGGTGATATAAGTGTAATTCCTTCTCCACACCTTGTTGGGTTGAAAAAAGAAGCACTATTCAAATTTATATTTATGCCTGGAACAAATATAAACTATAATGCAGCTTGGGAATCTAGCATCCAAAACAGCACACACACTTGCAAATGTATCAACAGAAACCCAGGAGCGAGGGAGTGAAGACCTCTGAGTGCAGCAGCTGTTCCCCTACTTGTGGCGCCTTGGATCATGATTTGACGTCTCTGCTGGGCTATAAATATCTGGCCCTCACCGTGGGACATTTGGGAGTGAAGATCTCTGAATGCAGCAGCTGTTTCCCTACCTGCAGTGCCTTCGATGCATGATTTGATATCTCTGCTGGGGTATAAATATATGGCCCTCACCACCTCCCAATCAGTAATGTATATTATTTATCTCGTGGTACGCAAACTGGAACAGTGGCTGAGGGAGAGTCACAGCAAGTCCCAAATGTAAATAGTTTAGATCTGTCTGATTTTTGGCAGTCATCAACTGATACAATTGCCTCCCATGCAACATTGGTGGTTTATTTTGTTTCAGAAATTGATAAGAATAAAGTACTGAAGTCTTTTTTTCTCTAAACAAGAAGTTTTATTTTGTGGACAAAGAATCAATATCTTCCCAGACATTGCCAGACCTACTTAGGTGAGGCGTAAGGTCTTTTTGGTATTGAAACCTTGAGTGTAGGTGCTTGGAACGACTTTTCATCTTAAGTTCTCTTGTAAGTGTCTGGTCAACTTCCGTGGTAAAAGATATTGCTTCTTTGACCAACTTCAATTAGAAGATTTCTTGAAAGTTAATCATCCTTAACTGGGTTGGATGGTTTAGTAACAAAAAGGGTTTGAATTAGTCTGGGTTTCAGCTACTGCTTGGATAATTAGATTGTTTGATTTAAAATATTGTTTTTTTTCTATCCCCAGTAATGTGGACTTGATGATAAATTATGTGAATTTAAAATATTATTGGGTATTTTTGTGGAAAGGTTTTGCCTATTTCTTGTTTCATTCTGTAACTCGTTCTTTGTTACTGAACATAAATCTTCAAATAAAAAAAAAGAAATCCAGGAGCGAGGTGAAGTAGAACTACAATGCCACGCAATTGTAGATGCAAAAATATATAATTTATTTCTTCCAAAATAAATGCCAATCCACCCTACATGATCGTGTTTTGTCAAAAATGACTTCTTCAGGAGTATCTGATGTAAAATACATAAACATAAATAAATCAAATCATATACAAACAATATTAAATGCAAAGAAACATAACAATATAAAAACAATAATACCAAATCATTAGTGGTAAAAATGTTCCCAGAAAGGAAAAACAACAGAGATATAGAATATTTAAGGTGTATCAAGACTACAAGATGACTTCACAAATGAATAACAGAGGACACTAGAGAAGAAAATAAAGAGGGGATGGAGGAAGAGGAAAAGTGACGTCTAGAACATTTCTGAAATTGGATGAGGATATCCAAGTTCTGGAATACCCCGGACACACCTACACCATGCCCCTATTCCCACTTGGATGTCCTCATGCCAGAGACGTTTATAGAACCAGGTTCTAAAATTGCTCCAGGAATGTCTCTGTGATTTGGGCATCTGCATGTCCATTTTCAGACATCCAAAGCACGAATAAGGCTTCTAACATAACCTCCTATAAGTGTAATGTATCATAGCAGGGCTGGCATCAGAGATGGTTCAAGGTGTTGGCACCTTAGGCAGACCTTAAGCTATACACACAATCCCTGGCTGTCAAAATGTATTATTTAGCTTTGAATGTCTCTGCCACCCCCTGGAAGTTGCCACCCTAGATGACTGCCTTTTTTGCCTAATGTTTGGGCCATCCCTGTATCGTGGAGATCTACTGGAGTAAAAAGGGGAAACCTAAGATGATTTACTGCCTGCCAAAACCTCAAGAAAACATCACTGTGGTTCCTTTTTCACCATACGTCTCAGTATGTGCTCCTCTACCTGACATATGTGCTCCTCTACCTGACGTAAAGAGAGCTATGATCGGTTTGACATATAGTTTGGTTCTTCCCCACTGGGTCATTCTGGATTATGATTAGTAATTTATTGTTAGATGTAGGAAGTGAGTTAATGACATTATTGTGGGGTATCTGAAATGGTATCTTTTAGAATGGGTTGAGTAGTTGTGGTGTTATCATGTTTTACATTTTTATCAAAGATTGGAAATCCCCTCAATCTCTGGTGTATAGGTGATTAAGAAATTGCAGTAAATAAATAAATATACTCTTCATCACCATCACCAACACTACCAAATGTATCTTCAGTACAAAAGTTGGTGACTACAGAGTGTCAGTTTATATATTTATTAGCATTTATATACTACATTTTCCAAAATACCAAATTCTGTTCTTTGTTTTGTCCATGTTTCCAGATCTTAACCATTTTTATATAATTTTCCCTGACTGCTGTCTGCTTTTCTTTACTCTTTTACTCTCTCTCTCTCGTGTCCTCCAATGGTCAATTTCCCATCAAAGCCTCTGAGTATATGACCCTGCAAATCTCATGTTTCTCTGATCAGATCTTCTTCCAGGGTCTTTGCAAAAAACCCCAATCATCCCACATGTGTTCATTGAGATCCTTCCAGCTAATTCCCATAATTCTTCTATAACACTACATTTCATATACCTGCATTGGCTATAGGGTCTCTTTAATATATTTTATTTAGATGGATTTATATCCCACTTTTCACCAGGTCAAAGTGGTTGGGGGATACATTTAACATGAGGGTATATGAGACACATAGACTAATACTTACAGGGAACATGGGCAATGGAGGGTTAAGTGGCTTGCTCAAGAGCACAAGGAGCACCTGTGGGACTAGAAACCCCAGTCCTTCCGGCCCAAGGTTGCTGTCCTCGTGGGATTTGAACCACTGACCTTCCAGCCTGTAGTACCTTGCCCCAACCACTAGGCCACTCCTCTACTCCACATCATATATCCATGTTTCAATTTCATATTCTACCACTGCAATGATGTGTGCACTCAGTAGCTTTCCTTAGCTTTAAATCCAAGTTTTACTTAAAAAAACACTCATTTTGATTCCAAAAATAAATTGCTTTCCCAGTTCTCTTTCTTTAATTCTATTAAACATTTTCTATTTTCTATGCTCTTGCTACCTAGATACTGTATTTATATTCATTGATTTGTTCTAGTTTCATTCCTTTCTTCAACAGATTCTTCTATAGCAGATACTATTTTTGCTGATTAATAGAAATTTTATCATCTCCCAATATAAGCTCAGTAAGAAAATATTCATTAGTTATAATTAGGAAGCATGTTTTCCATTTTCTGTGGTAATGTATGGTAAGAAAGATGTGCTTACCAAAAGCATATTGATAACCTGATCTTTCTCAGTTAATTTATCCTGCAAGCAGCCTATGAGCTGTAGATCTTCTGGTCTAGATTCACAGTTTCTTGACTTTGCTTTTACTTCTTTAAGTCTGTGTGAAAAATGGAATATTCACAAAGAGTAACATAGGGTATTCTGAATGACTCATAGAAACAGGACTTGATAGAAGAATAAGACTTTTTATATAACCTGAATGTTACTGTTTATAATTAAGTATATATATATATATATATATATATTTAAATATATACACAAGGTGTGATCAAAAAATATCGAGACTTGTAGTACAATAACACAAGAAGTATAACACTGACAGTTATTGAGCTCAGTCTCCTTCAAACTATTTCCCTTCCAATAAAACACACTTCCCCCCGCGTTCCTGCCATTGCTGGAAACAATTTTGAAATGCCTTTTTCGTTATGCTGTGAAGCTGCTATGACAAATTTTGCTTAATGGTGTCCAAGTCGTCGAATCTCTTTCCTTTCATGGATAATTTCAGTTTTAGAAACAAGAAACAGGGTGCGAGGTCAGGTGAGTATGGAGGCTGACGGACTTGATTGATTTGGTGTTTGACCAAGAGCTACTGGACAAGGTGTGATGCGTGAGCTTGGGCGTTATTGTATTGAGGCAACCATTCACCATTCCTGTGCAACTCTGGCCTCTTAAGACAAACTGCATCTCCCAAATGAGTCAGAACTTGGACGTAGTACTCTTTATTGATGGTGTGGTCTTTTGGAGCATACTCATGGTGAACAATACCCGGGTAATCAAAGAAAACTGTGAGCATAACCTTGACATTTCTCCTCACTTGACTGGCTTTCTGGAGTCTGGGAGAGTCTGGAATCTTCTATTGTGAGGATTGAGTCCTAGTTTCCAGGTCATAACCATAAACCCATGATTCATCACCAATAATAATCTTTTTGATGAAATCAGAGTCATTTTCTACACATTCCAACAACTCCATGGTCAGGGGACAGGCGTTTCAGCATGAATTTTGCTGAATGGACTGTACCAACCCAAAACTGATATCCATGTCCTCAGTAAGCTCCCTGATAATCAATCAATAATTTGAGCATATTGTGGCATGCACTGCTTCAACATTTTCTTCATTCCTGCTCAACGATGGCCTTCCAGAACATTCGTCACTGTCAACACTTTGACGTCCCTCTTGGAAATGTTTGTACCAGTCATAAATTAAAGCATGGCTCATGCATTCATCGCCATACACTTGCTGTAACATGTCATAAGTCTCTTTGCACGAATCTCCAAGTTTCTGGCAGAATTTAATGCAAATTCGCTGTTCAGTTTTTTCATGCATCATAAATCTGATGAACTGCTTTTCCATGATACCAAGCAACACATAATTTTAAAACGTACAGGTGTGCTGCAGCCAAGCTACACTCTGCACATGCAGAGCACATAGCTAGGTCACTGCATGCTTAATAGCATCATGGTGCGATGAATTGTTATATAGCTACCCAGGTCTCGATACTTTTTGATCACACCTCGTATGTGCTTAGTTTACACACCACCAAGTGCCTCAGGTATACCTCTTTTCAGTGGGGCCAAAAGTATGCACATTACAAAAGCACTTATATACTTTCAGATGGCTAAATATCCATTTAAGTGAACTCAGCCAATCTACTGGCACGGCTCTTTATTTTACGCATGTAGATCCCAACTAAGCCTTTTAAAATTAAATCTAACAGGAGAAAAAGAATAAAGCTCTGGGGACCATTATTCAAAAGCACTGATCAAACAAGTACTTTAAAAAAAGCTGGGACACATATACAGATCACATTTAAATGGCTGAATGGTCAAAGTTATCTGTTGAAAAATGAATGGATCCCGGAATGGATGAAAAATTATCCATTTAAGCAGCAATGTTCAACTGCTAAACAGATAATTTATCCACTTAACTGGCACCAACAAATTTTAGGAATAAAGTCAAATGGATCTTATCTATTTAACTTGATCTGTGAATTTTCAGTGGTGCTGCTTAACAGATAGTGCTACTGAAAATCTGTGTAAGCAATTAGGATATCCATTTAACTTTAAGCAGTCAACCTGGAACTAAAAATTAATCTGATGTACTAGAGAAAAGGGGTATGCAGTAGGACCCCAGCAGCAGTTCTTTCTTCAAGCAACCCTGTGCTGGGCCACTCTTCTGCTGATGGAGCTCTGAGACCCTGCCTGCACTTCTCTGTGCCACAGTGCTCTAAGACTTCCTCCTGCTTCTTGCATATCCTCTTCTGTGCTGCTGCATACTGGGCTGCTGTTTTGCTGCTGGAAGTTAGGGACCCCATTGACACTTCCTTCTTTGGACCACCACATGCTGAGCTTCTTTTCTCCTGGCAGGAGTTGAGGGTCATGTCAGTACTTCCTTTTTGCCGGTGAGACTTGGGAACTCCATCAGCACATCCTGTAATGCATACAGACAGATGGACAAACCCTCCGCAGCAGGGGTTCTCCCTACAAGTACAATTTGAAGAATCTAATTGGTTTTGTTGATTTCAGCCTGTCGGAAGGCTCTTCAGGATTCACCCTATCACTTTCAATAATCTCAACAGGTAGAGACAGCCTAAGCACACGGTGAATTTGGCAGTTGCCTAGGGTACCAAAATTTTAGGGAGGTAGGAAGAGGAGTGGAGGAGTAGCCTAGTGGTTAGAGCAACAGCCTAGTACCCAGAAGATTAAGGGTTTAATTCCCATTGGCACAACTTGGGCAAGTCACTTTATCCTCCATTGCCCTAGAAGACAAGGCCTGGCAATCTACTTCCAGTGATACATTGCCAAGAAAACCCATGAGCACCTGGGTCTCAAGAAGTCAGCATTGACTTGATGGCACTAAAAAAAAGAGGAAGGAGGAGAACACCAGGGTGATTGCATCCTGAAGCACCTGGGCCCACCCTACAGCCAGGCTGATCAACACTCAAGTGTGTAGAGGAGGACTCTGCCCTCTGAAAGAACTGATGCAATAGGAGAAGAAGAGGAGTGATACACACCCACCCCTGCTGTCTGCAGCAAAGTGTCTTCTCCCTGACTTGCACTCTCCAGCCTGACAAGGAGTTGGTGGGCAGCACTTCTTACTGCTTCCTTTGCCAACTGCCACTTCCCTTTGAAGTTGACATATGTGGGGCCTCAAGAGACTCAGGCCTCCAACAGTTCTGACTTTACAGGGAAGCGGTAGCCAGCAGAGGAGCAGGCAGTAGCCACAGATATGCACTGTTCCTGTGATTCTTACTGCTGGCCAGAGGCAATCCACAAAGGTGAGAAGGGAAAGGTGATATGATAGTAGGGGGTCAAGAGAATGTGATTAAGGAGGAAAGGGGAAAGGACAGATAATTATGTCAAAGGGAAAGGGAACTGGATCTAGCTCACGCCTTTCTCACAGTTTAAGGCATGTTACATTCAGGTACAGTCGGCATTTTCCTATCCCCAGAGGACTTACAATCTAAGGAGTCCTTTTACTAAAGTACAGTATTTTTTGCACTAATGTGCATTTTGAGTCAGAATCAATGCACTTCGGTAGTAATTGGAGGCATGATCAACATGTGCCTGACAGTTACCACTCAGGCAAACCCTTAACATGTGTTCCAGTTCTTGGCGATTATTGGGGGTGCACCTAATGACACCTATTGAGGCAGTGGTAGTGCACCCTGCTAACTGTAATACTGGTGATTAGCACGCACTGTCGACATCCTTCCTAACCATAATGTGCAGTCACGTCCACTCTCCATCCTGACCCCGCCCCATCACATAATGCACAGTTAAAGCTTATTTCAGCATGCGGCAATTATCCTGCCTGTACAGTAACAATTACTGCGAGCCCATAGAAGTGCTCAACGTATGCTGAAATGGGGATTAACCGCATAATACACCTTAATAAATGGGCCCCTAAGTTTGTAGCTAAGGCAATGGATAGTTAAGTAATTTGTCCAAGATCACAAGGGGTGAGGGCTTAAGATGAAAGCTGCACCTATGGTACCTCATAGTTTTGCACCAGCCCTGTGGACAGTTTCCAAAATCCACACTGCTTCATAAGTTAACCAGTGTTAAACTTTACTGTAACTAGTTTTCAGGCCATTTATTAAAGAGCAAAGGGTCAGACAGAAAGCAACTGGTGCCTGTGGCAATGGAAAAGGAATTAAACAGAGCAGAATAGAGAGGCTGTGTTTCTCATTTAAATGCATAGAGGCCATTCCAAGTGGGTCACGTCCAGGCCATCGGCCCATCAAAAAACTGGACAGGCCAAATGTGTACCTGATTCTGCACCCGCGGGAGCTAGACATTTCCATGGGTGCAGAATCGGACACATAGATGGGCCGGACAGGCCCCGATTCTGTGGCGCTGAACATCCTGCAGAGTTCCCGGATAGCCCTACCTATGCTCATGCTGGAGCCCTGGTGCAGTGGTGTCTCGTCGCCATGGCACCAGATGCCATGCAAGAGCTCTGAAGGCCCAAAGCCACTATCAGCCACATTTCCCCTCTGCCTGACCCTTGGCATTGTCTGCCAGGGTCGGGATAGGGCGAAAGGGCACCACTTGCTGCTGCTCACCTCAGTGTGGGGGTCCGCAGGCCCAATTGCTGTCTTTGGGAGAACTTATTCAACCTCCGAGGTGGAATACGTCCCCTGTCCAGCTTGGCCTCGCCGGATGTGACCAGAGTAGGCCCTGTACATCCGGGATCATGTGCCCATCTCCACTCCACCTCCGCTCCGCCCCCTCTCTGCCTCCAGCCCTCCCTCTCCTACCCCCGTCCAGCGCTTCCCGCACAACTCCTTTCTGTGTGTGGGGAGCCTCGGGTCTGGAATTCGCATCTCAGAATGACCCCCATATAAAATAAATATATTCCTGAACACACAGAGCTTCACTCCAATCCTAAGCAATTAATCACTTACTCAGTTTCTAGGAAAACTATCTTTGCTTGAAGAAGTGCCTGAGCGCTGCTGAAATCAATTGCCATAGTTTGGATTTCCTTCTTATAATTCTGCCTTAATGACTCCAGTTCTGTTTTCTGTTTGGCTCTAAGGTTTTCCTCCAATAAGCTTTAAATAAAGTATTCAAGATTATTTAAATTTTATGCACAGCATGTAGTTAATATGTCACACGAAGATACAACATCAAAAGTGCCAATTTTTAGTACTATTTCACTTGTTTCATCTTATTTATTGACCACCACAAATCTGAAACCTTGTGCTGGTTGAATGGTGGATTAGAGCACATTTGGAGGTCACATATTCACATCACTTCTCCATGGGTTAACTTATGAGTACAAACCAGAATAATTAAGTTAATTTCATCTTATTCTGGCCATGAATGTGCTGTTGCGAACAAAAAAAAAATATGGTCCTACCCCAAATAGGCAATGATAATGAGACATTTTCTCTGCACCTTTTTAAATTTTCACATGTCATACATAATTAAGAATTAATAAGTCACTTAGACGTCAGGTTCATGTTGCTACTAGTGGTAAAGAGTGAGCAGTTCAACATGCTGCAGCCACAGTCTGATCTGATGTTTTCTCACTTGAACTGTGTAATGTTTTCACTGTTTATGTTTTGGTCAATCCAGAGATAGAAATGTGTGTACAAAGAAAATCAGTTTTACTGGAGGTAAAGGTTAAAACTTTGCTCAAGAGAAAGATTTACATTAGGCAACGTGCTTTACCAAACAGTACATGAAAGCTAGAGCGGGTGACATTAAGGACCCTCACTTAAGAAAACAGAATGGTCAAACCCCTAATTATTGCCCAAGCAAAGAAAAAAAATGACTGAGTTCTACACAATGAACAAACCCATATCGGTTATCAGTTTTTCCTTTTCCAACATAGATCCAGCTGCTATATGCCTGCCTGAGAGCATATTCCAGTCAAATGGAGGGGGAGGGGTTACAGTGGGTTGTCTATAAAGACATGAAGGTTCCTACTATAGGTTAAAGAGCAGCAGGGATCCAAGATGGCGGCAGACAGTGTCTAGGCTCCGGTGTGCTCTTTCTTGATGGGTCGGAAGAGAAAGGTGAAGCAGGGTGCGTTACCTCTGGCCACCGTGCTGACCTTTGACTCCGGTTTCAGGTCCTTTGGATGTCTATGTTCGAAGCCAGGAGCCGCAGCCAGAATTGGGGGATGGAAGCTCGGCTGGAGGATGCTTGGAGCTGGGTAGCTCGGCCTCTCTCTCTCGAGCAGTGACCTCATGCCCCCAGAAGCACAGCAGTCTCAGAAGCAGCTGTATCCGGGATTGGCTCACGGAGGTGCGGAGACACGGGACTTTCCGGAGTTGGGAGTTGCTGTATCCTTGCTGGGGTCGACTTCACGAAGCATGGCAGACAGTGGTGTTCGTCGGCAGGATCAAGTGGTGTTCGTCGGCAGCTCCCGAGAACAGATGTTCTACCGTGGCATCTGGAGATGACGCCGGGAAGCCCCCCTCGGACCTGCAGACCAGTGCAGTGAAGCCAGTCATGCAGCATAGAGTTGGAGTATCTTTTCCTTTATAGCGTCCTGACTAATTCACCCCAGAGAATATTTGGTTAGCTATTAATGAACATGGAGAGGCTCTCACAAATCGGATAGTTGGGATTCAAGGACAGGTTGCTTCTAACACTGAAGGTTTGGCACAATCGGTGCAGGATTTGGTTCGATAAAGAATAGTGTGGAAGATGTGACTGTAAGGACCCAGCATTTGGAGACTTTGTCTGATATATTTATAAAAGACTCTAATCATTTGAAAGCTAGGTTGGAGCAGCTAGATAATTATACTAAGCTTGCTAATCTTCGTTTGATTAATTTTCCTTGCTCCCCTGCTATCTCAACTAAGGAAATGTTTAACGATATTTGATGGAAATTTTGGGGGTCCCAGTGGATTCATGCCCTCCTATAGTAAAAATGTATTACCTTCCAGGTGGCCAGAAGACCTTGGCTAATGCTGAGACGAATGGACTTGGGAAATTTGATGTGTTAAATGTTTCAGAGCTGTTAGAAGCAACAGATACCTCTAGTATTAGGCCTGCAACCTTTTTAGTAACTTTGGTTTAGTTTCTGACCAAGAATGGCTTTTGAGGTTGTTTTTCAGGAAAAGAAACTTGATGTTTAAGGAGTGTCTTGTTTGGATTTTTCTGGACTTGGCTAAAGAAACCCGCTGTCGCAGGAAAGAGTTTCTGATACTGCACCCGTGGGTTCTTCAGCTTGGGGGTTTGTATTTCCTAAAGTATCCATGTAAATGCCTGGTGAAATTGCAAGGTAATTCCTTTGTATTTCTTTATCCTTCTCAATTGCTTTCCTTTTTGAACTCTAAGGGCCCTTTGGGGGGCGAATGAGCAGGTCTCCTAGGCTGTGTATTGATATATCTGGCTGTTGATGTCTATATGTTTCCTTTGGATAGTTTGGTTTATTTTCTTCTCTTGGATCCCTATATTGTGGGCTAGTGGAGGGGTTTGCTTTTTGAATTATATCTGTTTATTATATTCCATTATTATGTTGTCAGAAGCGTCACCCTTTTCTGTTGCAAGTGATCTAACTTGTAATTCTATTTTCAAAATACAATTTAAAAAGAAATTATAAAGAGCAGTAACTTAGGGCAGACCTTCTTTGCTGCTTTTCCCTGTCCTGAGGCTGCATGGTCTCATGCTTCTGTAGTTCTGCCTGTGCCCTTAGCAGCTCAATGGTGTCCTTCAGAACCGAGTTCTCCTTCCTGAGGCCAGAAAGCTCACTGTGACACTTGGCTAGTTCCTCATTCAGAGTTTCCATCTGCTTCTGTTTACTTTCTTCCTAAAAAAAACATTAGTTGTAATCAATAAAGGTTGCAGAATATAAGTTATGAGGACTGGATTGTAAAGACTAGAATCAAATATAGGGCTATAGTAGATCAGGGGTTTTCAACCCATTCCTCTAAAAACACCTAGTCAGTCAGGTTTTCAGGATAACCACAATGAATATGCTTGATAGAGATTCACAAACAATGGAAGCAGTGCATGCAAATCTTTCTCATGCATATTCTTTGTGGTTATTCTGAAAACCTGACTGGCTAAGCGTGTCCCGAGGACTGGGTTGAGAACCACTGGGCTAGATTGACTAAAAAGCACTGCCATATTCACATGTACTAATATGCACCAATGCACATTATTTACCATAGATCTTGGTTTATACAATAGGACCTATTTGCTAATAACCAAGGCCAGTGCAAGTATTAAGTGAACTAGGCAGTCGACTATATTGCCAGTGGTCTGGCGGTGCCCCACTGCTATGGCTGCTGCCCCTCTCTTGGACCTGCAGTAGTGGCAATGGTCACAAAGAGCCCCGATACACTTCCTTTCAACCCCCAGCATTGCAAGGCTGTTTCCGTTCCGCCCCTGCTGAGGCCTGATGGCGACTTCCTGGAAGGCATATGCAGATGAACCTTCTGGACCTCTGGACCTGGAAAATGCATACGTTTGTAGAAGATGAAGTATAGATGGCTCGCAGTTTCCTCTATCCTCTGTTGGAGCTGATGGATATGGTCATCTGGTCCTCTGTGGCAGGAAAGCTGCAAGGTTTTAGAAGCTGAAGCCTAGATTGCTTGCAGTGTCCACTGGAGTCCTTTGCTGGGGCAGCTGGGAGAAGTATGCAGATAGTCCTCCTGGTCCTGTGTAGCTGGAAAAGGTATGGGACTGTGGAAACTGAAGCCTAGATGGCTAGCAGTGTCCTCTGGAGTCCTCCTCTGGACTCCTTATGCAGACTTGTGAAATCCGGCACATGCCAGCAAATATATGTCTATGTTGCTAAATCGGCACTTACACATTTAGTTACTGAGGCTTATATGTGCTCCATGTTCAGCAGAGCTTGTACAAAAATACTCAAGGAAATGTGAACATCCTGACCTTGACCTGCAAATTCATACTTAGATGTTCAATGCAAAATGGGGTTTGTCTTGTACATGGTTAAAACTTAAAGTAAGCAAGAGTGAATATCTTGAAGGTAATAGTCAAGAATTGTTTCAATGGACTAAACCACCCCTCCTAATTCTATAAGGTATGCATTGTAAGCTTGTAATACATATTTACCATTTCAGGTCAAAAATGATCTAATTGGTTAATTGGATTCATTTAATCCGTTTTACCTCATATTGCTTTTTTATTCAGGTCAGGACCATACCAAGCTAGAAATGTGCCCTGTACAACTTGTGAAACTGGAGCCCCTCCCCCAACCCTTCTGTGTACAGAAAATTGTTCTTATTGGGCTACCTGGAAGCCCAGTGATGACATTGGTGCCCCTTCTGTATTTGCACCCTGTGTGGCTGCATTGCTTGCACAGTCCTTGGTACGGCCCTGATTCAGGTGATGTGTGCCTATCACATAGGTTTGAAATAGGCCATAGATAACAATTTCTTAAAAATAAAATGAAACCTTCTAATATGTTATGGAATGGAAAATTCACATCTTGGATCAGGAACTGGTTTTAAAGACAGAAAGCAGAGAGTAGGGCTAAATGGTCAATTTCCTCAATGGAGAAAGGTGAATAGTGGCGTACCCAGGGATCTGTGCTGGGCCCGCTGCTTTTTAACATATTCATAAATGAGCTGGAAATAGGAAAAACGAGTGAGGTGATCAAATTTGCAGATCACACAAAATTATTCAAAGTTGTTAAAACACAAGAGGGTTGTGAAAAATTGCAGGAGGACTTGGATAAATTGGAAGACTGAACGTCCAAATGGCAGATGAAATTTAATGCGGACAAGTGCAAAGTTATGCACCTAGGAAAGAGCAACCCAAACTATGGCTACATGATGCAAGGTTCCACATTAAGAACCACCACCCAGGAAAAGGATTTAGGCATCATCATGAATAACACGTCGAAACCCTCTGCCCAGTGTGCAGCAGCAGCCAAGAAAACAAATAGAATGCTAGGAATCAAAAGGAAAGGAATGGAGAATACGACCAAGGATATTATAATGCCTCTGTATCATTCCATGGTGCAACTGCACCTTGAATATTGTGTGCAACTCTGATTACCATATCTTAAGGGATGTAGTAAAATTAGAAAAGGTACAGAGAAGAGCCACCAGAAATGGTAAAGGGGATGGAAGAATACCCCTATGAAGAAAGGCTTAAAAGGTTAAGGCTCTTCAACTTGGAAAAAGACAGCTGAAGGGAGATATGATAGAGGTATGTAAATTAATGAATAGAGTGGAACGGGAAAACGTAGATCGTTTTTTTACACCATCAAAAAGTAGAAAGACTAGGGGACATGCAATGAAGCTACAAGGCAACCCATTTAAGACTAATAAGAGAAAATATTTTTTCACTCAATGCGTAATCAAACTCTGGAATTTGTTACCGGAGGATGTAGTAAAAGCTGTTAGTGTAGCTGGGTTTAAAAAGGATTTGGACACGTTCCTGGAGGAAAGGACCATAAACCATTATTAAAGAGGACCCGGGAAATCCACTGCTTGTCGCGGGACAAGCATTGTGGAACCTGTGTGTCTTTTGGGAACCTGCCAGGTACCTGTGACCTTGATTGGCCCTGTATGGCATTTCTTATGTTGTTATGTTCTTACGTACCTTATGCAGGGCTGGTGTTCAGGGGTGCAACCAGGCCAATTGCCCTGGGCTCCCATTATTTATAATCCCAGCAGTTTTCAGTGTCCCTGTTAAAAGTATATTGGGCTGTGGTCATGGATGCACAGGTCGTCTTTAAAAATGATCTATTAGATGATAATCTGAAAAGTCAATGTTTTGATAAAATCCTAAAGCCTAAAACGTTCCACATTATTATTAATAAGGAAACCAGGATGCTTCTTCTCATTCTATAAGCTTGTGTGATCCAAGATGGCGCTCTGAAGTACTGCACGGGAGGACGCTGTTACTGCTAGTCTGAGTTCTTGGGTGTTTGAAGGCACCCCTTTTGCTGCTTTCTGATGGGCAAAAGGAAAGGGAAATTGGGGCTTGCTCCTGGGGGCACCAGTCCTGGGCCCCTTCATCAGTCTACTCTGGACTGCTATGGGATCTCCTCCACTCCGTTGGGAGTCTCTCTTCCAGATCCGCCCGACAGGCAACTTTCTGGCAGCAGTGACGGGGCTTCTCTCACCCCATTGTGCGTATGCCACCGCCCAAGCCCGGACACATGGGAGTTGTTAGCAAGCTGGAGTCCTCACAGGCCGGTGTGAACTCTGTAGTGTCTCCTCCAGGAGGTTTCTCGGCAGCAGAAGTTTCTTCCTGTTTGGTGGGTGCACTGGGGGGTCCCCCTGCTGCTTCCAGGATAGTGCAGGACATCATACAAGAACTAGGTGAGACTGTGTCCGAAAAAGGAGATTTTTTGCTTAACAAAGCTGTGGCTGTGACTATGGAGTCTTTATGGGATGCTATCCAGGGTCTGTCCTCCTCCTTGCAATTGTTTTCTCAGCGCTTTGTGGGTGGCATGATGGTAATAACACAGACGGTCCTAGAGCACTCTCAGGCAATTGATCTGGTTAGTGGAAACTGGATTGCCTTGATCATAAAATGAGTGCTAATCAAGTTTAGGGGATGATCTAGTGAAAGACAGCACTGTAACATCACGTTGGCTGGAACATCTTGAAAATCAAGTGCGTCAGAATAATTTGCACTTTTTGAACTTTCCCAGATCACCTCTTATACCTTCTTTGGGCCCCCAGCCAAAATGCCTGCCTCTACTCTCAAGAGCCCCCCTCCCTCCAACCAAGGGACCGTCTAGTCCACAATCCTCCCTCATCTCCAAGATTATGAATATAATGGAGTAATCACAGAACACTGTAGGGATCAATTATTGAGAGGACAATTTTCAAAACCATTGACGCTGGTAAATAGCAATTTACTCATATAAGCTCATTGTCTTCAAGTTGTCCTCCCTTAATCCTACCAGTGGTGCAAGCAGGGCCATATCAAGTACATACTTTTGCTGGACTGAAGGGAGTTATTCCCAAAAGTGTGCTTTGGGTAGCTTGCAAAACTAACATGTGGATTGATATTTCAAATCTACCTCCATTATTTTCCAGCACAGTTTTCCCTGTACTAAAAGCAGGTGTGAAAACTGTGGATATTTTGTGCTCACTGCACTTTTTAAAAGGAAAGTTTTGTGTACTTTCTCTTTGAAATCTGGTGATAAGTCCATAGATAAAAAGTACCTATAGATTTTGTGTCAAGCTAGGCAATCTGAAAATTCTCCCATAATATCTTATATCCTACACTTACTGCTGGGCTTGGTCATAGAAGCATAGATATGCTGGGATCCAAGACAGAAGACTGGAAGCGTGCCCTAAGGACTTCCAGCAAGCTTTTTTTTTAATTTTGTGTTTATACAATTATAACATTATCTATCACACATCAGAAAGGAAATACAATATTAAAAAGAGGAAATAAAAGGTGAAAATACATAAAAATAAACTACAACCCACCATAACAAGGACAATGAAAGATCCAAGTAATACATACATTCCAAAGGAAAAAAAATTAAAAATAAAGAAATAATGCAATCAGTGCACCCCCCCCCCCCCTCCCAAGGATCACAGTGGTGCTTATGGGCAAGTCACCCAAAGGTTCTCCTCTTCCTTAGCCATAATAACATCCAAAACTTGCTTTGGTTCAAAATATACATGACTAGATCCACTTAGTTGAAACAAACAAACAAACACAAGGAAATCTTAGCTTAAACACTCCCCCCAGGGCTAACACACGAAGCCGCAATGCCAGGAATTCCTGGCGGCGCTTCTGTATAAACCTGGAGAAATCAGGAAATAATCTAGTCTTAGAGCCGAAGAAATTCTTACCATAAAACGAAAATACAACTTTAACACAGAGCTCCCGATTAGGGTGATTCGGCAGGGTAGACTGCTGAATTACCACCTCTAGGGAAGACTCAAGGAATCCCGTGAAGTCTGCCCCAAAAGAGACCCCCTGCCCTCCAGCTGAAGAACTGGAGGGAAGGTATAGAGTCCTAATAATCGGTGGCAAGTTCAGGGAATCCATCCCCAGTACCTCAATCAAAGTGTGTCTCAGTAGAGCAGCAGGCGATTGTGGCTGGGTGGACGTGAGGACTGATGGTGTATGTGAGGAGCACGTGTGAGTGAAACAATGGTATGATGTGCATATCTGTTTCCATGGGGAGAGTTTAGGTGTTTATCTGTAGAAATGTGAGGGTGAGATGTCAGAAGGTGGGGGATGTGTGTGGGGGGGGGGTTATATAGGGGAGGTGTAGGAAGAGTGTTTTGGGGGCTGTGTATCAGAACATGTATCAGGGGACTCTGTGTGTATGTGGCTATGGGCGTGCAGATTTCTCTCTCCCTTTCCCCTGTCCTTCTGCACTCCTTCCCTGTCCTTCCCATCCTCTTGCATTATTTCTCCTCCCTAACCTTCAGTATCCTCCTTCCCTTCAACCCAGCCATGCACTTTGCCTCTCCTGCCACCCAACCTTGCACTCTTTCCTGCCGCCCATATCCACTGGGACCCTTTGGAACATGTCTATTAAAGTGCACTAACAGTTAATGCATGTTTTAGCTCATGTTCACCATTAATGCAAGCCTGCAATAACCACTACCATGCAGTAAAAGCAGCCAGTATACTCAAAATTGCATGCTCTTGACCTGGATTGGCCACTGTTGGAAACAGGATACTGGGCTTGATGGTCCTTGGTCTGACCAGTCTTGGAGCATGGTGGGGTGGGATCAGAGCAGTTTCCGGATGGAGAGTGGGCATGGCAACCGGTGATAGCCACGGGATGGTACCACATGCAGACAGCATTAGGAGCAGTCCGGTAGCATGGCAGCTGCCAGACCTTTCCAAAGAAGCCTGCAGCCATGATTACCACAGACCTTCCCCCCTCTGATAGCGTTCCCCCCCCCCCGATCTGATCCCCTCTCCAAATGCAAAATTAACCCTCTGGCCAGATCCCCCCCACCTGCATGCAAGCACCCTTCTGGCCCAACATCTCTCTCCCCTCCCCCGATTTCAGCACCCCCCTGGACAGCATGAATGCAGTAAACAAGAGCCCCACAGCAAACTCCTCCCTTCCAACCCAGACCCCCACAGAAAGAAGGTCTAGCGAAACGGACCCCCCTAAAACCAGACACCCCCCCCTCCAACACCCTACCTGACCCATCCCTGAGATTTAGCCAGGGGATTTCCTGGTGTCTAGTTAGGCCAAGGCAGGAGCCTAGTTATAAATTCTTTTCCAACTCACCCTGGGACTACACTCACGCCAAACTACAGGCAGGGGCTACATTATTGATAAATATAACTAATGTTTTATTAACAAAATCTACTTTAAAATGACCTAATAGAGCCCCCATATAATTACTTAAAACCCAGTACAAGAGATGAAAACCTCTATTATTTTGTTGTTCTATGTCTTGAGCACTTTTGTAGGAAATTGCACAACATGAATAAAAATAACGGAAGGGATGTTCTGCAGCAGTCGCCAGCAGTGTTAGAGGGGCTGGCTGTTGCAGCTTTGATGTATGACTAAATATCCAGTGCCGGGCCATATGCAGTGATCAGCACTGAATATCCAGTTTTCCCAGATAGCATTTTAGCTAGCCAGTCAGTTTGTCCTAGCTTGAGGCATTTAATTATCCAGATAGTGGCTTAATATCACCGCTGACCAGCTAACTAAAGGTGTCGCCCCCACACTGCCCCCGGAACACCCCGATACTAACTGGTTAGTGGTGGGTGTTAAGTCAGGAGGGGATATACAGAAGCACTGACCGTGTTAGCCCACTAAATGCATTTTAGCCAGCAAAAATGTTTTGAATGTGTCCCCCCCATAATTATTATTATCTAAAGAAGTATAAAATTTTGCCATTCACTCACCACACATAAAAGATCAATTTACTTTGTTGAATTGAAGTAAAACTTAAACATAACTCGTATACCTGTTGTGTTTTCAATCCTTTGAGATGTTTTAGTTCATGCAGAAGTTCCTCTATTTGCTTTTTCTGACTTGTGCAGGAAGTCTGTTGCTCTGACAGTTCGGCCCTCACAGACTCTAATATTAAAATAAAAAAAGAGGAGTGAGAAAAGCAGAGCAAAGTGTCGCAAATATCTGTCATGTTTTCATTCTTTTCCTCTTTTTTGCTGGAGAAAGGTGTGCGGAAAAACCCTGAGTTGAACTTGAACAGGGTAACTTTATAAGGGTTGCCTAGTTCCACGCGCATTTCAATGTTTGCATTTCACGCCTATTTAATTAAGTAAGGTATGCGCACATTTTAGTTTATAAACTAGGAGCATAAATAGTCAAAACTAGAATCAAACTAGGCGCGGACACTTATGCCTGCTCTATGGCAGAAGTAACTGCCTGCATCTAAATATCCAAGAATGTGCGGAAGTTATAGTATTTTATAACTTTCATAAATTTGCATTCTGCCCATGCTCCACCCCTGTGCACACCCACAGTGCAAGTACACACCATTGGTCCAACGCACATACTTTCAGAATAATGACCAACTACCTTATATGCGTAAATCATTAATATATCATCATTTACGCACAGGTGCAAGCATGTAAATGTAGGCACACCTTATAAAATTACCTCTGCAATGTCTAATAATAGATGTTCAATGAAAATGAGGGGTATGCTTTTCCTCTTAAAA
Source organism: Ichthyophis bannanicus (assembly GCA_033557465.1). Classification (NCBI taxonomy): domain Eukaryota; kingdom Metazoa; phylum Chordata; class Amphibia; order Gymnophiona; family Ichthyophiidae; genus Ichthyophis; species Ichthyophis bannanicus. The sequence continues at coordinate 61,314 of JAWIIG010000146.1, forward strand.
TTACCGGAATAGAGTATTCTTTGGGAGAAAGCAAGAAGGTCAATTTTTTTAAATGTAAAACAGACTGTCACTGCTAGGGACATGCAAACCTGTTGGAGTCAATCTTAAACCAAATAAATTTCAGCCTGATTTGAACTTTTTATGAAAATCAGGATTTTCCACAAATCTAGAGGGGGAAAAAACTCAAAGTGTAGTTGCAAAAGTCTGAAAAATCTAATCTGAATATCCAAAATGAATCTCTGAAGACTCTGCAAAAAAATCTGGCCAACCAGCTCAAACTGAGTAGCAAATTTAAAATCAATTGATACAGCTGGTTCAAAAACCTGTAACCTGGAAAATTTTGAAAGTTTTGCACGTCTCTCATCACTGCTGGTGCAAAGCAGTCATAAATCAACTTTAAAAAAGCATTATTCAAATGCTGCAGTCAGCATTTTGTAAAATGCTGGCCATGGCTGTTAAAAAAAATCTGGGCATTTAGTGCCAGTGTCTGGATAGTGACCAGCACTGAATATTTAGAAAATGCGATGACTGAAGGCATTATTCAGACAGCAGCGATCTGCAGTCCACTACCAGAGAGTATCCAGATAAAGTCAGGAAAGCATTTTTGCTGTCCTAACTTTTTGTGGATAGTTATTTGGATAGTGCACTGAATTTTACCACTATCACAATAATTTTTCATTCTGCCACAGATTGCCCTGACATTGTCTGGGTAGTATCAAAGCAGTCTGCAAACTATTCAGCAGCACTAATGGGAAAGAGCTTTTATTTTCACTCAATCTCCTAGCGATATTCCAAGTCACCCGCTCATTGTACTGTACCTAGAAGTAAACTATGTTGTTTTTGAATACGCTCGCATTCACATTGGAGGTCATGTTTGGCTTTTTTTTCCAGGGCCTGAATTTCTAGCCTGTGGGACTGATGCTCTCTCCTGAGACTTTCATGGCATTCTTTCCGGAAACGTTCTTGAACCTCCTGCGATTGAAGATGAATATAATAATGCTTAGGCACAAGATCTGCATGCACCTTACCCATGTTTTGCTGTGTACTATAATTGAAATTAGATTCCTCTGCCATATGCTGCATAGTAATAAATTATCAAATGATAATATTGCCACATTTTGTTTTGTATGAAAAGTCAAACACGGTGATGATTGTTACCTTAAGTTCCTGTTGTTTGTTTTCCTCTAGAACCTTTAAAGTCTTTTGATGTGAAGCCTCCAGTTGAGCCTTCATAGCTTGGCTTTGTTTAAAGATGTCCTGGAGGTCCTGTGAGAGTTTCTCCTTTTCTATGCTGGATTGTATTATTTGCTTCTTCAAAACCTCCTTATAGTTGTTTGTTTGTTGCTCTGCAGTCTGCTTCAGCTGTGCGATCTGAAAACATTGAAGATTATATGACATATTTTGATAGCTCATATCCAAAAGAACATGCTATTTCTTAACTTTATTTTACTTTGAAGATTTATAAGAACATTATTGTAACATCCCACCACACATAACCTCATCCTCATCTCCCTCAACTTAACAAGTAGCTACAGTAGTTCGTTTCCTGTAGCAATGCAGAATTCATTAAGCGGGTTATTTCAGAACCCCTATTCATGCTTTGGACATATGAAAACAGACATGCAGACTTCCAAATCACATAGACATCCCTGGAGCCATTTTAGAAGTCAGTTCTATGGATGTTCCTAATCCAAATCGTGAAGGGGCACTTCGGAGGGTAACCGAGGGCGTTCCAGGCAAGTTGAACATGTGCTTCTGATTTCAGAAATGGTAAACATGTCCCTCACCCACTAGCGTGTCTGGCCATGTCTATTCTTGCTCTGGGGTATGAAGAGGCATCAGAAAAGCTCTGTTTCTGCCATTCAGACACCTTGAGGTCATAGAGGAGAAAGTACTCCGATATCCTCTATCCTTTCCATGATGATAACAAAATCCTCAGGGAAATGAGGATACTCGTCTTCAGTTTGCAAATTGATGCACATCCCCGCATGCAAAATAGCTTGCATTGTCATGTATTCAGCATAAGATAGACGCCCCCACCCCAAATGTTTGTAACGGGTATGTCTTTGGGGCTGCCTGTGTGGCTGTCCATTTTGGTGACATTCAAATTGCTAAAATTGAGCTGAAGCATAAACGTCCATGGCACTTTTTTGGACGTTTTGCCCTAGACACCCTAGATTTCACCTGGCTGTCCCTTCTAAAGTGGATGGGCAAATGGTAGCATGATCCTAATGTAGCCAGCTATCTGTCCTGGGGAACACAAAACATACATCTTCCAGTTTCCAAGTCATAAGACAGAGATGCTGTACTTGCTGAGTCCTTTGGGTGGAACCACGGTTTTCCCCTGGGAGGCCTATTGAACCTGCTCAGTCATCCATTTCATCTCTCTCTTAGTTAAATAATGTACATGGAGCACAAAACTGATTCTGAACCAAAATTAACTTTACTGTATCTTCACCAACCACATTGGCAGCTTGATTCCAGCTGTGACAACTTCCAACAGGTAAACAGGGAATGATTCAACAGTTATTTGTAATCTTAACAGTTTCTATAGGCACTGATAGTATGCCTTATTTCAACAAAGTCCTGGAGGCACCAGCATTATTTACAGTCTTAATGGTTTATTTATTTATTTTATTTTGTTACAATTTCTATACCGTGATTTCCATGGATCAACTGCAGTTTACAATTAACAATATTTTGAGTATTTTATTTATTTATTTATTTTATTTATTACAGTTTCTTATATACCGCGCTATTTAGAATCAGCGCGGTTTACATCATAACAAAACGACCATTACGACAAACTGTCAGGTTTTACATTGAACAGGAGTACAAACTTGGATAACTGGGTTAACTATATACATAATCTATCTACACTGCAGTGTGAGGGCATTTCTAGATTGGGTCATTTCTTGGAGGGGATATCTGGTTCAGTTGCTGTCTGGGAAATATTGGCGGAAAAGGTATGTTTTGAGAGCCTTTCTGAACTGATATAGATTGGTAATGGCTCTAATGTCGGGGGGTAGGGTGTTCCAGCATTTTGGTACATAAAAACTGAATGCCCTGTTTGTGGTGTTCGTGTTGGACTTTGTTGAAGCCTTTGGTATTGCTAGCAAGTTTACAGCTGATGTTCTTCTTGCTCTGTTGGGGGGGACCATGTGGATTAGATTCGTGAGTGAGAGGGATGAGGTGCCTTTGATTGCCTTAAATGCTAATACAAGGGATTTGAAGGTGATTCTCCCGTGAATTGGTAGCCAGTGCAGCTGTTTGAGAATGGGAGTCACGTGGTCATTTCTGGATGCACCGTAGAGGACCCTAGCTGCGGCATTCATGGCCAACTGTAAGGGGGTTAGTGTGGATTGGGGGAGACCTTGTAGGATGGCATTTGCAAAGTCAAAATGCGGCAGGATCAGCGCTTGATATATGGTACGGAAATCGTCTGGGTCCAGCAGGGGGCGTAGGTGTTTGAGGGAACGGATTTTGAAGTAGATGGCTTTGACTACGCTGCTTATGTGGCGTCTCATGTCTAGATGTTGGTCCAGGGTAACTCCCAAATATTTTATTGCATCTTTAGTTTGCAAATCAGCTTCCTTGACACTGACGTGGGATGGGGGCGTAAAGTTGGAGTCTCTGGAGATGAAATGGACTTCTGTTTTTTTTATGCTGGATACGTAGGTTCTGTGTCTGGAGCCATGTTGAAACTGCATTGAAACAATCTGTGAGTGGGGTCAGGTCCATGTGGGTTGTGGAGAAAGGCATGTATAAAAGAATGTCATCTGCATATATCATGCAGTTTACGTTGAATGCTCTTATGATATTGCATATGGGCTGCATGTAGATATTGAAGAGTAAGGAGGATAATGAGGATCCTTGAGGTACCCCTTGTTTTTGATGGAAGTGGCTAGACTCTTCTGATCCAGACTTCACATATTGCCATCTATCGTCCAGATAAGACTTGCACCATTTTAGTGCCTTGTTGCAGACCACCCTTTTCTTTTAGTCTTCCCAGGAGGATTTCGTGACTCACGGAGTCAAAAGCCGCGGCGATGTCTAGGAAAATGAGGACAAAACCTTGATGGATGTTGTCGATTCCTGTGATGATATTGTTGATTAGACCAGTGAGTAGTGTCTCAACCCCGTGATGTTCTCTGAACCCATGTTGGCAGTTATCTAAGGGAGCAACAGAGTAGTGCATAAACAGATGCATACTCATGTACATGGAACAGAGGAAAACTATGTATACATTAACTGAATTCAATGAGCTAGATGCATAAATAATCACAGACACACAAGTGATCTCAAATTAACTATTTACATATCAATGAGTAGTGGAGTGGGGCGTCCTGCCTTAAGGATGGGAAAGGGAAGGGGTTGTTGTTGTTGGTGTATTATGTTGCTCGTTATTGCCAAAGTGGAGGGTAAATAGATGAGTTTTGAAGTTCTTTCTGAAAGTTTATAAGTCACTTAGTTCTCTGAGATGGTCAGGGAGAGTGTTCCAGAGATTAGGGGCAGTGTGGGAGAAGGCCTTGTTGCTAGTTATCTGCCTGGATTTCCTGAAGTCTCTTGGAATCGTGAGTTTGTTTTTGTTCTGGTTGCGTTGGCTGCAGTTGTTATTTTCTTCGGTGATGAGTGTGAAAAGGTACAATGGGGATATGCAGTTGATTAATTTGAATGTTGTGACAAGAATTTTGTATTTTATACGGCTTTGTATAGGTAACCAGTGGAGTGCATAGAGTGTTGGGGTGATATGTTCCATGGAGTTGATATTCATGGTTATTCTTGTGGCCACATTTTGAGCTAGCTGGAGACGTTTTAAGTCCTGTTTTGTGATGCCTTGTAGAATGGTGTTAGCAAAATCGAGGTGTGGAGTAATCATTGCCTGGATTACTGATCTAAGATCATGGTGGTGGCATAGCAGACGGAGTTGTTTTAATAGCTTGAGCTTATAGTATATCTTTTTAGTTGTTTGCACTATGTAGGATGTAAAGTTAAGTGAATGATCAATGATTACCTCCTAGGTATTTCACTTCGTTTTAACTGAAATGTTAATGTCGTTGATTCTAATTGATGTGGGGGGGTATAAGTTCTGATTTCTTGTGACGTACATGGTGTCGGATTTTGTGAAGTTGATGTTGAGGTTGTGGTTCTCTAGCCATTTCATGATTTCTGCAAAGCAGTCAGTAAGTAATTGGGTTGGTGGGTTTGAAGTGTCCCATGGTAGATACAGTAAATCATTATGTCGTCTGCATAAATATGATAATTTACATGGAATCTTTTAAAAATGGAACAGATCAGTTGGATATAAATGTTAAAGAGTAAGGCAGAGAGAGCGGAGCCTTGGGGGAGACCTTGTTCTTCTTTGTACGTATCAGAGGTTAGCTGTTCTATTCTAACTTCCTGAGTCCAAATTGCCCCTGCTGAGCAGGCTCTCCTCACATTTCCTTTCTAAATGATACAGTGACTTCCTGCCAAAGACCCTCCTTTGCATAAACACTGAAGTCTTATCCCTCAGCTCTCCTTTCACTATTTCCCTCCTCCAATAGGAGTTAAAACCCAGGGACTTTCCCATCTGCTCCATCCTCAGGCAGGTCCTCATAGGCCATCAGGGCCGGATTTACCTTGAGTGAGGCCCTACGCCAACAAAAATTGTGGGCCCCCAGAAAAAATAAAAACGAGATCAACTTACCAAAACAGAAATGGCAATAGATGTATAGAATTGCCTGACATAAAGAGGCAATAGGGACAAAATCAGCATCGGAATTCAAGAAATACATTAAAAAAGACATATTCCAGTTAATAAATTCAAAATAAAAAGTATTTTTCTACCTTCTGTTTGGGCATTTTTTCAGTTGCAATTGCTCCAGTCACTTTCTTCTGGTTTCTTCGTGTCTTCTGCTAGCTATCCATTTGTCCTTTCTTCTCTTTTAGATGTTTTCCATTCTCTCTCTATTTCTGTTTTAACATACTGATTGTTTCCCTTTTGCTCTTTCCCCCAATTCTTTCCTTATTCCTTTATCATCCATTTAAATTTCACCTTCCATTTTCAAGCCCCTCTTACTCTCCCAATACCCAGCCTATCATGGACTTTTCTTCCACACAAAATATTTTTCCCCTCTCCATTCTCATTCCCCATCCATTCTAGTCCTCCCCCAAAATCAGTTCCCTTATAGTTCTAGACCCACCCAGCATCCACTCCCTTCTAGTCCCATTCTCCCATGCCCCACATCAGCCCATTTCCAGTCCTATTCTAGCTCTTCATCAGCCCATTTCCAGTGCTAGCCTTCACATCACAGGCCATTTCCAGTCCTAGCCCCCCCCCATCACAGCCTATTTCCAGTCCTAGCCCCCACCATCACATCCCCTTTGCAGTCCGAGTCCCCCTGCACCAACACAGCCCATTTGCAGTCCAAGTTACACCCCCCCATAGCCCTTTTCCAGTCCAGGTCCCCCCCCCCATCACAACCTATTTCCAGTCCAAGTCCCCCCCCCCCCCATAGCCCTTTTCCGGTCCAGGTCCCCCTCCCCATCACAACCCATTTCCAGTCCATGTCCCCCCCATAGCCCTTTTACAGTTCAGGTCCCCCCCCCATCACAGCCCATTTCTTTCCAGTCCAAGTCCCCCCCCCCATAGCCCTTTTCCGGTTCATGTCCCCCCCCCCTTCACAACCCATTTCCAGTCCCAGGCCCCCCCCCCCCTAGCCCTTTTACAGTTCAGGTCCCCCCCCATCACAGCCCATTTCTTTCCAGTCCAAGTCCCCCCCCCCCATAGCCCTTTTCCGGTCCAGGTCCCCCCCATCACAACCCATTTTCAGTCCAAGTCGTCCCCCGCATAGCCCTTTTACAGTTCAGATTCCCCCCCCCATCACAGCCCATTTCTTTCCAGTCCAAGTCCCCCCCCCCCATAGCCCTTTTCCGGTCCAGGTCCCCCCCCCCCCCAATCACAGCCCATGCAGTCCTTGGCCCCCCTGACCAGCACCGCGGCTGTCTGAGAGGCTTCAGAGGGAGCCGGGTAAGCTCGCGTGAGGCCCCTGCTCCCTCTGTACAGCCGCCAGCGTGAAGAGCCTTTTCCTTCACGCTGGCGGCTGTATCTGTGAAGCCGCGAATGCTGGGAAAGGTTAAAGGGCATTGCCTTTAACCTTTCCCAGCAATCGCGGCTTTACAGATACAGCCGCCAGCGTGAAGGAAAAGGCTCTTCACGCTGGCGGCTGTACAGAGGGAGCCGGGGCCTCGCGCGAGCTTACCCTGCTCCCTCTGAAGCCCTGCGGTGTGTGGGCCGGCCCCGGGTGGGCCCTTGCCAGCTGTGGGCCCTACGCCATGGCGTACATGGCGTATAGGTA
>JAWIIG010000147.1:0-68646 GCA_033557465.1 Ichthyophis bannanicus
TTGGACAACCCTATCAAATAACCCCACTTGGGCTCGAACCCATTACCCGCTGGCTCCACAGGCAGTGAAGTAACCATTGGGCTACAGCTATATAGCTGCCAGCAAGCCCCTGGCTGGCTGCAGAGAGCCTGCATGTCACCACACAGACAGTCTGCTGTGGGAACCAGGATAGGGTTAGGCCACCCATACCCATGATGCACTGCACATGCAAATCAGCTGTCCACAGATGAACACAAGATGGGGAATGCACCCCAACAGCTCCCCGGCCTGGTAGGGGGACGTGTCCGTGTGCACCCACACAGCACCTTGGCCTGGTAGGAGGTACTGACCGGGTGTTTAATTTGCACAGAGTAGCTACACACAGTCACACTGTGCGGGAACTGTGCTCACCCTGAGTGTGCGATGAGGCGCCCTGGACCAGGTCCACAGCACCCTCCATGGCTGAGAGAGGCCATGGCAGAGCTCCAAAACAGTCGTAATCTGTGAGATAGGTAGTTTCTGCAGGAACACCTTGGATATCTCTGTCTGTCTCAGTCAGGGGGAACCCCACGGACCCCTAGGTGTATAGACCAGGGGTGGGCACCTCCGGTCCTGGAGGCCCCCCCAGCTGAGGGTGGCAAACAGGCAGGGTCTCCTATCAACAGATGCCCATTATACACACCACCCCCCTGCATTGATGGCAGTAGAGTGGACCATCAACCCCAGTCCTGTTGGGGGAACAGACACCCTACAGGGCAGTCCAAGCAGCCCCACACACCCAGACCACAATATCAGACAGACAGTAGGCCTGGATATGCTAAGATGCACCCCACCACTATCTGATATTCCCCTGCATCAAGCCATCAGCCACTGCAAGGCACTCCAGCAGGGCACATACCAGCTGTGAACAGTCTGCTGGTTAGTCCCACTGGAAATGCATGCACCCACAACTGGGATGGCAGCACACACAAGCAGATACATCAGTGACTAGGCCCCAACAGGTGACCCATATATATCAATGAGGGAAATGCTATGAAGCACTATGGGGGTGCCTAGCCATGCTGCCATCACTGCACAGTCAGGGTGGAGTGAAAGCCCAGCAGCACATACAGAGGTCACCCTGTCTGTGGAGGTGGTGGACGGCCACTACAATGTCCCTGCCAGTGCCCTATGCCCTGTGCAGATGCATCCTGGCCAGCCCACCCTGTCTGAGCTATACCCATGGTACCTTGCTGCTCATTATGCACATCATCAGGCCAAAACTGTGGACAGTGTTTGCAGCCAACACACACTTAGACATCGAAAGGGTATATAGAATGTGTGCCGCAGACCAGTCAGGTTTTCGGGATATCCCTAATGAACATGCATGAGATATATATGCATTAGAGATATCCTGCCAACCTGACTGGTTTGTGGCCCTCCAGGGCTGGATTTGGAGACCCCTGCCTTACACCTCTGTCATTTAAGATCGTGAGTGGGCAAGGTACAGATGTCCGTAAGGCAGGGGTCTCCATATCCAGCCCTGGAGGCACATTCCTCCTCGATTCTCACCACCACCAAAAAGTTGTCTAATAGACAATTTTGGTGGTGGTGAGAAGTGAGGAGGACTGTGACAAATTCTATCTAACCTTTTTGATGTCTTGGACATCTGCACCTTGTCCACTCACAATCTTAAATGACAGAGGTCCTATTTTTAATATGTTTGTTTGGGTCTTTTTCTATCTTTATTTGCACTTTTGTTCTGTGCACATGTATCGCCACAAACCAGTCAGGTTGGCAGGATATCTCTAATGCATATATATCTCATGCATATTCATTAGAGATATCCCGAAAACCTGACTGGTCTGCGGCCCTCCAGGACCAGGTTGCCCACCCCTGGTATAGACAGACACACACTCCCACACGTATGCCAGCATTGTGCTACTATAGAGGGGTTCAGAATCCTTGCCCACCACACCAGTCCTGGGCACAGTACAGGCATGGGTATGGTATGCAATACCGTTGGGGGTCCCTCCCTAGGGTGGTAAACACTGTCAGGGGCCAGACCTGACGCACACACCGCAAACATCAGATAGATTATTATGATGGAGCTCATAGAGCAGACTGTGCGTAACGTAGGGATATCTATCTGCCAGTACTCATAGCAAACGTTTGAGAGCTGTGTACCATATACCCTGGTGTAGGGTGACATTGCTAAGGTATGCAAGTGCTGGTATTGGGAGATGCACGCAGGGCCCAATGTCCTGCCTCACCAGGAGGCATTGGCCAATGGGGCCTGTGGGTGTGGGTGTGGGTGTGTCTGTCCCTGTTGGCTGCTGCTGTACGGCAGAGGTTCCCAAATCCAGTCCAGGTTTGCAATACACTGGTTGGGGTTTCCTGCTGTCCCTCATGAATATGCATGAGCTACATCTACATGCCATGGGGGTGGTGCATAGATATACAGCACGGTTATTTGTATGAGTGGCAGCATGGAACCTGAATGGTGTGTGGTCCTCCAGGACTGCATTTGTGAGACTCTGCTCTAGGTAATGCCCCTGGTCATGGTGTCTGTGCTTGGTGGTGTAAAAGATAGGCGTATGACCAATGCGTATATCCCCAGCAATAAAGGATTGCCCTTACTAACATGGTTTAGTTGTGGGGAAAATATGTGGACAGGAATGGCAGTAGCCCCAGCTGGGCTTTGAACCTGTGACCTTTTGCTCCTGCACACACTGTCTGTGTGCACTGCACCACTGTGTTGCCACAGATGTGCTGAATTCCCTGGGAAGTCCATGACTGTACATCCGACAGGGCCTATGTTGCAGTGGACGTGCCAGCCTGCACATGGCTCGGCCACTGTCTTCTGTGGCTAGCAGCCACTGCCCCCTCCACCACCTGTACCCTACCGCCAACATGCTGGCATGTCCGTATCTTGGAAAAGCATATGACCTGATTGAGTTGTGGCACTCCAGGACTGCATTTGGGGGACTCGGCTGTTGGTAATGCCCATTGTTATGGTGTGTGTGCGGTGTTGGGTACAAAATGGGTGTGTGAACCATGCTTATGTTCTCTGCAATAAAGGAGTGTCTTTACTATCTCTGTTTAGTGGTGGGTAAAATATGGGGACTGGGTTGGCAGGAGCCCCAGCTTGGATTTGAACCTGTGACCCTCTGGTCCTAGAGGTACTGCCTCTGTCTACTGCACCACACTGTGGCCACAGTGATAGTGCAGTCCCTGGGGGTGGGAAACCTGACCAAAGGAGTCAAAAACCCTGCTCTGCACATTTGTACTGTGGGCTCAGTCACCTTGTCTGGTGACAAAAGTGCAAATAAACCCCTCAACCGACCACGACGAACTGGGGATAAATATAACCAAGCTGGGCAACAGTGATATTAATGGGCAACCATAGCAAACACTCCCAGGAAGGCTCAGAAAAAAGGAAATGGTTTTTGGAAGGGTCTCCGCTCCGTAGCCCCTTCCATACTTCATTTCATTTTTTTGGAGCTTTCCTGGGTGTGTTTCTTATGTTTGCCCATTAATATCAGGGTTCTCCAGCTGACTTGCATTTATCCTCCTGCCCCCATGCCCAGCATTTGTACACTGCTCACGCAGGTTTGTTTTGTACATTGCTGACGGAAATGGTTTCTCTTCCCTTTAAATGCCCTCTACCGTGAGTGTTTCACTCGCGCTATTTTTAACCTGCAAATTCGTCCCCGATACTGTGCGGGGAGCCTCTCCCCTCCCCTTCCCCGCCCATTGACCCCGTCTCTCCGCCCCTCGGGAGCCTTCCTCCGCCCTCAGAATGCCTTTCCACGCCTCTATCGGACATTTGCGGGCCGGGTACTTGTGCGGGGCACGTTAGTGCGGCGCGCAATTGTGCGGGGCCCAAGCGCACTTGTGCGGGGCGTTTAAGAGCGTTTCTGAGCGTTTGAGTGCCGCGTTTCCGTGCGCTATTGTGCGGCACGCAATTGTACGGCTTTTAGTAAACATGCCCCTTAGTCTGACTCTGTGTGGCTTATTTGATGTTATTTTCCTATTTTCTGCATTTGGTTCCATTTTTTATTTTCTGAAAGATGTGTTTGGCTCTAAAAGCCTCTTTCACCTCAATTTTTAACCATCCTGGCTGTTTGGCCATACTTGTGCTTTCTTAATCTGTGGGATACATCAGGTCTGGGCTTTCATAATTGTATTTTTAAAGAGCATTCATATCTGATGCAAGATCTTGACCTTGTCTTTCAAATTGTATCATATCATCACTAGTGCCAAATAGTCTTCCTGTCCCTCCCCTCTGTTGTCCAGTCCATAGTTGGCATTCTTAATTGTGTTTCCTGCACTCTCTTCTCCCCCTGTTGTTTAACATTTGTCTTCCTGCCCCCCCTGTTGTCCAGCATTTATCCTCCTGCCCCTGTGTCCAGCATCCTTCTTCCCCCCTGTTGTCCAATATTTGTCTTCCTGCCTCCCCTCTCCTCTCCTTCCTTCCCTTCCCCTGTCATCCTGGACAAGCTGCTGCTATGGCCGCATCTTGGCAGTGGCAGAATCAACCCCTTCACCTCTCCCCCCGCTGCTGCCCCTGATCTAAGGAAACAGAGACAGCTGCGGGGAGCTACCAAGTTGGCTGGAAGTAAAGAAAATTTGAAAAGTGCAAGCGTTTCAAGACTACGGAGGCTTGTAAGCCACTGCCAGTTCCGCCCCTCTCTGACACGAATAACATCAGAGGAGGTGGGATCCATCAGGGCCTTACAAGCCTGATGCATCCCACCCCCTCTAATGATGCTATTTGTGTCAGAGAGGGGCAGAACCAGCAGGGGCTTACAAGCCGATGGAGGCTTGAAACGCTCGCGCTTTTCAAATTTCTTTTACTTTCAGCCAGTTTAGCTCCCCGCCGATGCCCTAGTGTCCTCGGAAAGCGGCAGCTGGGGTGGAGTGGTTGATTCTGCTGCTGCCGAGACGAGAGGTGGACAGGGCAGCACAGTAGCTTGTCCACTTTTTTTAAACCTTTTTGGAGGCAGAGTGAGGCGGTTTTGGGGGCATTTTTTTGCTGCCACTAAAGTTTGCTGCCTGAGGTTGCCGCCTCATTCTGCCTTATTATAGAGTCGCCCTACCGCACATCACTGCTGGATTGCTATCTGCATTTTTGTATTGATTAATGTTTACAATAGCTAAGGGAATGGGGATACCTAAACTAATATGTAGGCCTTCAGGATGTTTTGGTATATTATATGCTATTTTATGTTTGCTTCTTACTGAATTGCTAATCTATTAAAAGCTAATTTATTTTATTTATTTGAATGTATTTTTATACCGACCCTTCCAGAGATCAGGGGCGGTTTACATTATAACAAAACTGAACTTTTACATAGAACAGTTTATAACTGAGTTAAAAACTGTAAGTAATTACATAGAAAGGCATTGTAAAAGTAAAACAATTAACTATTTACAACGAGCTATGTACAGTTAGATATAAAATGACCAGCAGAAAGCCCCTAGGGGAGATGAGATTGAGGTCTATGATGTATGTTCATTTGGGTATTATAGTGTTGGGGGGACTGTAGGGTGGCTGGGCGGCAAGGGGAGGGGATGGAATAAGACTGAGAGAAGTGGAGATACTTATGTGCGGTTGGTGCTGGGGATGGTGTAATGTTCTTTGAAAAGGTGGATTTTTAAATACTTTTCGGAATTATTAGAGGTCTTTTATTCCTCTTAGTGCTTCAGGGAGGGCGTCCATTGTGAGGGGGTAGATGAAAATGTCCTGTGGTGATTATAAATTAAGGGTTGTGCCTCGGGTAGGTTGGAGGTAAAAAGATGACCTGTTTTATATTAAGAGTCTAAAAACATGACTAAAATTAGGACAAATTAATTTTAGATCTTTTAAGCTAAGCCAATAACTAATTTATATTTTTAAAGAATTGAAAATATAGAATTTTCCAAAAAAGTCCACAATCTCTTTTGTCCCAAGCTTTAAGTCACCAAATTTCCAAACAAAGTAGAATTCACTCACCCAGAAAGGCTATTTCTGCTCTCAGATTCCCTTCAGGAAAGAGAGCACTTGAGAGTTTCCCTTGCTTATATATCATTGTATCTAGGGGAAATGCTTCCACCAAGTCCCTTTGATTAATACTTTAATTAATCTGCTATAGCAGCAGCAATTCTACCTTGTTAAGAATACCTTAGAATAGATAATTCCTATTCATTTCAATCATAGTTTTCTCATCCTTTTTCAAAAACTCACTGCACTTCCTGTTTAAGGTAATTAAGCACTAAAAATGCAAGAAGTAAAATAGAGCTTCAAACTAAGCAAATATGTGTCGGTTTGCTTTTACAAAAGGGTGAAATGGTTTTGCACCTACCACACAAATAGCATAAAATTGATGTGTGCTAGATGCAAACCTCTGCATTACCTGTTAGAGATGTGGACCACGTGCTCCTGACAGTTAACAAGTGGTGATGTACCCATTGAGGTGGACATAATTGCATCTGCACTAATTGCAGTATTGACAGATAACCTTGGATATGTGTCCCATATCACCTGCAATGTGCTCAGCACATCCATTCTACGCAGGTAACTGTCCTGCCCATGCATTAACAGTTACAGTGAGCCAAGCATGCTACCTGCAATGCATTCACCATGCCCACCTTCCACAGGTAACTGTCCTGCTCCTGTGCTAACAGTTATCGCAGGTCCAAGTGTGTAGTTACCGTGGTCTAAACCTGTGATAACTGTGTAGTGCCCTTTAGCAAAAGGTCCCATAAGAGTCTAAAGACCCAATAGGACAAATTCATTCTAAAACTTTATGTCAACCAAAACCTATTTTGTATTAAGAATCTAAGAGGCATGTTTACTAAAGTGTGCTGACAGCACAGAGTAGCATGTGTTTTAGGTGCCATGTAAAAAGTAGCATGGGGCCCTATGCTAAAAACCTAATGCTACCCAGACTGTGTGACTGTGGGTAGCGCCTGAGTGAGATGGGCATGCCCATCATGGCGCCACTAGAATGGGACTTTGAAAGCCTGTGCTGGTCATACTTGGCAGGAAGCAACTGTCACCAGCATAATGAGAGGAAGTAGTTGATCCCCACAGCAGTATTAATGCAGTGAACTGCACTAAATGCTGGGGGGTGGTTATCTCCACCCTCTGCATCTGGGACTGTGCCCCATCCTATTCATGTGGTCCAAACCCACATTACTAGCGTGGGGCTTAGTAAATCTGCCCCTAAAGGCCTAAGTAAAACTAGGGCAAGTTAATTTAGACCTTTACGTGAGGCCAATAACTAATTTATGCTTAGGTAATGTCTAAAATTTCAGAAATATAAAATAAAATAAAAATAAGCAAGGACAAATAGAGGCAATTTTCAAAAGTCAATACCTGTGTAAATGACTATTTAGCTTTTTGAAAACTGCCTTCTAGGGATGTGCAGGGCCAAAACAACGTTCAGTTAATCTTCATTTAAAATAAAGTTTTAGTGATTTTCTTATCCTTTATTTTTCATTTTGGACATATGCATAAAAACCATGCAATTAAGATAAATGTTACCTCCTTTTCTTGGCAATGCAAATGAATTGTACATGTATTAATTGGTAGGTATACAAACGTACAAGCAATTCACATAGAATTTCAATTTTTAGGTGCCCAAACGAGCAGGACTGGCCCTCTGCTAGACGGTTGCCTAGGATGGTCGACCTTAGTAGGCAGCATGGTGGCTTTGTGCTCATGGCAGGCCATGCGATTGGGTGACCACATCATGAAAACCGTAGCCTGCTACTTCTCGCCCACCGTTCGATGCAAATTCCTGTTGGAGGAGAGCAAGAGTGGCAGGGCAAGAATGAGCGCCAAAGAGCATGGTCTGCCAGGGCGCTGAAATGACTGCACAAAGCCGCCGCTTTTAAACTGCTGCTGCCACCTCCTGGCTACCTGGCCTCCCCTTGGACAGAATCGGTGTTGGGGGGGAGGGCAGAAACCCTTGGGCTGGCTCTGCAAAAGACCCCAAAATACACATTCCTACTGCCACCTTATATGTTTGTAAAGTAGGCATGTTGTTCCGTATCAGTATTTCCAAGGATAAGGTTAGGGCAGGGAGTGCTTCAATACCTTTTAGCATTTCTATTTTCAAAACTGTACCCATTGGGCCTGATTTTCAAAGGCATTTATTTATATTTTCTTATATACCATGCTATTCTGCATCAGTGTGGTTTACATTGAACAAACTGAAATTACATTGAACAGGGCATTATAACTTGGAGATAACTATTTTACAGGGAACATGGGCTATGGAGGGTTAAGTGGCTTGCCCAAGACCACAAGGAGCACCTGTGGGACTAGAAACCCCAGTCCTTCTGGCCCAAGGTTGCTGTCCTCTAGAGGGATTTGAACCCCTGACCTTATGGCCTGAAGTACCTTGCCCCAACCACTAGGCCACTCCTCCACTCCACTCTGAGTTACCTGTGTAAATGCCTTAACAGGGAATTTTCGAAGGCACCTATATGGGTAGTGCCTTCGAAAATCCCCTGGTTTGTACAGTATATGCCCCAATACTATATGGTCAGCATTGGGCCATGTCGGGGGCATTCGGGGTGATGCGGAGGTGGGTCATGGCACTACCCATGTAGCGCTCCTCGCCTTAAAGATAGGCAAGGGTTTTCTTGCCTGTCTGTAAGGCACTGTGGCTAACCATAAAACACTGAAAATCGTTGCCAAACAGGTAGCTCCTGTGGCCTCCTAGCTGTGTGGCGGTACCTGGATTTTCGATGCCAGGGCTGCATATGACTCCGGCATGGAAAATCCAGGTTAGACGGGAGGGGGTGCGGGCTATGCACCGATGCGGTGCATAGCACCGCCCAGATCAATATTGAGCCCATTGTTATTTGCTGAAATAGTGCCCACAGAAAAATCAGGTACAAATTCTGTAACTATTTTGTTCCAGGGAAATTTTCACGCATACTTTCTATGAGAATTGCTGCAAATTTTGCAAGTAAATGTATCCATGGACTTTACACTTGCTCATGCTGTTAGGGCCACTTTTCTCCTCATCACAGAAAGCATTAGCTTCCTCATTTACCTGCATGTGATTCTGTTTAACCTTTTTTGAAAATTCAATTTTACTCTGGTGATTTTGATCTTCTGTTGATGAAGGTGGGAGAACTACAATAAGCATACCAAAGCGTGAAATCAGCAAAATTTAAGGAAGAGAAGCAAAACATATCTTCCAATTTCATACAGCCTTCTTTACACTTGCTATAACACTTATTTGCTTTGGTTTTATAGGGAAAATCCAAGTATTACGATCAGAAAAACTTTGGGGGAGGAAGAACTACTAGCATGGAAGTACAGCATGCATTCACATTTAAAAGGAACCCCCCCCCCTTCCATTTACACAGGGCCTGATATTCAAAGGATTTATGTTCTTAACTTTGAGAGCTATGCTCCTAAATTGGCCTCTGAAAATTTACTAAGTCTGAGTGTCTTATTTTATATTCAATGAGGCAGGTTTACTAATGTGCATTAACTGGTAGCAAGGGATTTGCTGTGCACGAAGCACTCCACACTAACAGTTTGAGGCCCCACACTAAAAATACAGTGCTAACCGGTAAGCTGTAATTGAGCAGAGACTGGGCCGATTAGGGGCATCACATGGGTGTTGACAACACATCATGGTTAGCGTGGGTATTTTAGGAAAGTTTTAGCCATGCCTGTTGCAAATAACACATATGCATTGTGATAAGGAAGCTTATCAGAGCCCCAAGAATACTGACAAAGGAAGGGAATTTACCCTAATCAAGGGACCTGTTTTGGCAGGGCAGAGGAATAAAACTGCACGTTTTCAAAAAAAAAAAAAAGGTTATTCCAGGCTGCGAAACTGGAAACTTTAAAATTAGAACAGAATGGATGGCGAGAGAGAGAGAAGGAGCAGAAGCCCAGATTGAGAAACCCTTACGTCACTCCTAATTACTCAGCTGCCAGGAGGGAGTGTGACCACCAACACCTGGGGACTGCAAGGGAGGGGTTGGCCAGCTTCAAAGGATTGGAGAGATCCAGAGGGAGGGAAGGAGAAGACAAGAGTAGCTCAGAGAGACTCGTGTTCTTGGAGAGATTCCTGTGAGAACCAGAAAGTTTCTACAGAGCAGGAGAAAAGCTGTGGAGGAGAACTTCAGCCAGGAACCCTAAAGCAGCAGCCGGTAAGAGAACAGAAGCAGCTGCAGGGAGAAGGAACACGAATACCTTTTGGAAGAGGTATGGAGCAGACGCCCTGGGATCCAGGAATACCGATTGGAGGACAGGTCACAAAAGCTCAAGTGCATACTGGCCAGAATATCTAAGAGGACAGCCTAATGCCAGCTTTAACTCAGGTATGAACTTTGGACGTTTGTCTAACCTTAGAGCAATGCAAGTGCTTAGAAACAGTTTCTGTCCTAATAGAGGTCAGTCTATAAAACCCTCTGAGCCAGATCCTGATATAGAGCCCATGGAAATAGAAGAACAAGATATAATTGGTGAGGAAGACGATTCTTTCATGAACTGTTCTTTATGTTAAGTGGCTAGCACAGAGAAATCCTGAAAGTGGGATCAAACATAAAAAGGAAACGTTCTAGTAACTGGCACAACAGCTCTGGCTGTGCACACGTTGGATTGATTAAAGCTTGCTACCTAGCTGTTATCAAAGCAGAGCCTTTACAAGTTACATGCCTAAGCTTTATAAAAAAAGTTCTTTGAATGTGAAAAGCTGGTTTGTACAGAAGCTTTTATTCTTGATTTGCCCTGCACCAACACTGCTAAGCAGGTTTGTCAGCAGTGGCTGAAAGAAGGACTTTCTGTTGTTTGATGGATATATACAGGGGCATTTGGGAAAAAAAAAAAACCCAGTTGTATTATTATTTTGAATATAAATCCTGGAGAAGATATCCAAAGGTGTTACCAAGTGAATCTGTGTGCAATTTGATTTACCTCATAAATAAATTCTGTCAATGCCTTATCACTCGAGCCGACTACCTTAGTCTTCATTTACCTAAAAGGCAAGCACCACATGACTGGACTACCAATATCATAATCCTTTGCAAGCTAGTCAGTCTGGAACATTGCCAAAGTGGTGAATCCTATATATCAAGCACGCCCCTCCATTGCATATGTAAGGGGCTATGGGCACGACAGTGGCATAGTTGGTAGGATTACTTTTGCATCAAGGATACCAGGAATTCAAAAAGGATTTACAGCTGCAAAATGTTTCAAGCCAGGAGGTTGAAAGAGGAATTTCCCTGAAGGTCTTGAAGAATAAAGAGGCTGATCCAGGAGCAGTTCCGGAGAAAAGATCCTGTATGAGCCAGAATCCTCACTGGTATAAGGTAAAAAGTACCTGGGCATGACCAGTGGTGGATAAGAAAGTGTAGGTGCATACATGGAGCTGCCTCATTGTGTTTGTAGGGTGCTGCCCTTTGTGTGGGTTTTTTTGTTGTTTCTTACAGGATACTAAAGAATGGATCCCAAGGAACTGGTGAGCTGGATAGCAGCACAATTTGCCCGGCAGCAGGAGATCGCACAGCAGGCTCAGGACGCAGCAATCACCGCCCTGAGGGAGCAGCAGAAGCCAGTGCTTGATCTAGTTGAAGCGTTAATTGCTCTGCACAGCCAAGGAGGAGCTGAATCAACACCAACAGTGGCACCTGTTACCCCACATGTGGACAATGTGGGACTCTGTCAGGGTATTGGGGCATTCAGTTTTGGGAAACTCACACCTGAAGATAATGTAGATGATTTCCTAGAATCTTTCGAAAGAGTGCCTCAGGCACTAGCTTGGCCAGAGACCCAGTGGGCAGTAAGGCTGGCAACTTCATTAACTGGGGAGGTGCTTGCTGCCTATAGAGCCATGCCGGCAGCCCAAGCCTTAAATTATCAAGCTGTTAAGAGTGCCATAAGAGATCGCCTAGGGCTGACTGTTACTGTGTATAGGCGAATGTTTAGGGCTATTGTGTTGAGAGTTGGCGAGACGCCAAAAGCTCTGAGTCAGAGAATCAGAGGACTAGCTCTGAAATGGCTAGCTCTGGAAGGAAAGAGTATAGAAATGATTTTGGACACTATCATGCTAGAATAATATATGTCAGCAGTGCCAGAAGATTTAAAAATCTTTCTCATCCAGCAAAATTGCCAAAGCCTGGGAGAGGCAACCCTGTTATCTGAACGGTTTATGGAAGCCGCACAGGCTTGTCAGAGAACGGGTGGCCCTCTGAAAGTTGGTGCTGAGGTAAGATGTGCTGTATCAGAAAAGAGGATTGGAAAGGATGTTGTTTCTGAAAGTAATACTGTGCCTACCCAGGTTATGAAATGTGATAAGAAAAAGTGTTTCCATTGTGGAAAGTGGGGACACTTGCAAAAGGCATGCCAGTTTCACACTAATCTAATGGGTACTAGCTTAAAACAGCCTGAAGAAGGTTTCCTTTTGTTGGTTGATGTACAAGGGATTACCACAAGTGCTCTTTTAGACTCTGGTGCAGACCAGAGTATGCTATCTAGAAGGCTTTGGAAGAAAATAGAGGCCCAAGAAAAATTTGAGCATAGAAGCCCTGAGAGTAATGTACGCATCCGAAGTTAAAAAAAAAACCCACCCAGGGCCGGCCCTATCCCACATACAAGCTGTTAGTTCAGGGCTTGGGGGTGCAGAAGGAAATCCCTTTAGCAGTAGTGCCCAAACTTCCTGTTGATTTAGTCTTAGGAAGAGACTGGCCACAATTTAAACAAGGTTTAGTGAAAGGTCTAGGGCAGAAGAGTAAGGGGGATGGAATGGTGGTAGTGACCCCCGCTCCCTTATTTGAAAATCCTCAGAAGTCAGTTGAGAAGGTGGTTAAGAAACCCCCGGAAACCAAACCTTCCAGTAAACAGGTTTTCACCTTAAAATTTTGTAGGGTCACAGAGAAGGCCCAAGCTCCCAAGGGGGCATCCCCTCAAGCTGCTGGGTTTGACCTGTGTAGCGTGGAAAGTGTGACAATACCTGGCCAAGGAAAAGCTCTCGTGGGCACTGGACTCCAAGTGGAGATACCAATTGGGTGCTACGGGCGAATAGCCTCTGCGATCGGGATTGTCCCTGAAGCATTTCATAGATGTGGGAGCTAGAGTTATCGATCCCGACTACAGGGGAAATCTCAAAGTACTACTGTTTAACTTTGGACAAGAAGATTATCCCGTAAGAACAGGAGATCGAATCGCCCAATTAATATGTGAGAGAGTGGGTTTTCCACCATTGGAGGAAGTCACAGCTTTATCCAGCTCTGAACGCGGAACCAGAGGCTTTGGTTCAACTGATGGCATGAAGGTGAAGAGCCTAGCTGCTATCTGCGAGGACGGAAGGGAAATGCCTGAAGAAGAAGATTTGGGGCCTCAAGTTTCTAACTGAAAAGAAAGCCCAGAGCCGCAAATAGGTGAAGACCTGTCACTAATACAGCGTGAAGAATTAGCGAGATTACTTGCAAAATTTCCAGATGTGTTGACTCCGCTACCCGGCGAGACTCACTTAGTAGCTCATGAAATTAGATCTCTGCCTGGGAAGCTAATTAGGCAGAGGCCTTATCGTTTGCCTGAAGCGAAGAAACAGGAGGTAGTGGCACAAGTCCAGGAAATGCTAGATATGGGCGTTATAGAAGAATCGAAGAGCCCCTGGAATAACCCTATAGTCTTGGTGCCAAAACCAGACGGCTCTTTAAGATTTTGTATCGATTTCCGGCAAGTGAACGCAATCTCACAGTGCCCTTCCACAGAGGCCAGCTGTTACATACATGAAGGCTTCATCACTTCATCAAAAATGTTCCTTCCCTAGCTATTATTCCTCCCACTATCTTCTACAATATAATAGCTGACTGGCATAATATCATTTAGTCTACGATGCTCTACATATCTCCTGCTGCGCTGTCCTGAAAAGGGATGAATGTACTAATGGGGGTAATCCTGAAACAATGAAATGTACAAATTTAGGCCTGACATTCATTTGCCTAGATTTATGAGCCTTGTAATTTTGATGTGTTATGGACATACACGTGTAGACTTAGCTCTTTCTAAAATTACTCGTAGATGCTATTTCTACCTGTAAATGCTGGATTTTTCAAGTGGAAATTACAGATAAGATTTCTAAAATAACTCCATTGTTAAATTCATTTCAGCAATGAGTGTCTTCTTTCTGGCATTTTTTTTTTGATTACCCTGAATTATGGGAGATGCTGTTCCTGGTTCTGGTGTTAACATAGGGGCACTCTGCCTCCAGACACAGGATATTCCGATGATCAGCTGCGACTAGTAACGAAGATCCACTCTGAGGTCCATAAATAAAAAGCTTGTTCAGCTGGACAAACCCAGACATTTCAAATTGCTGCCAAATTTTGTGTAGAAAAATCATTACCCAGATAAAATCTATGGGACTGAGAAATCCATGGCATGTCCCAGAGAGCAGTTTCATTTTGCTGATCAATTGTAACTTGCACAGGCCAAATAACTTTAGACTTGCTAACTGGACAACTGTGTGGATTTGACGGATAAAGTTAACCAAATAAAGTTGCCTTCTTAATTTCATCCAGAGAAAACCAGCTGAATATTGGTCTTAAGGGTCTTGTTAATAAAGGGGCATTAACATTCATAAGCATTAACTCACCATTAAGGTGTGTTATTTTAGTGTAGGTCCCATTTTACTAAATTCTGCTAAGGTGGTGCATTTAGCAAGCATTTCTAATACACATAGGGTTGCCAACTGGCCGGTTTATCCATGGCCAGGCCGGCTGCCGGCGCAGATGCAAAACCGGCCCTTGAAAAGCCGGTTTTTTGCTCTGGCCGCAAGATCGGGAGCGGCCAAAGCAAAAGACCGGCTTTTCTTCTAACTGGGCTGTGATTGGGGGTGGGGCAAGGACTGGAAACACACCGGAGGGCTTCAGAGGGAGCCGGGGAAGCCCGCGGGAGGCCCCGCCTCCCTCTGTCCTGCCGCCAGCTTGAAGAGCCTTTTCCTTCACGGTGGCGGCTGTTTCTGTGAAGCCGCGATTGCTGGGAAAGGTTGCTTGGAAAGGGGGGGAGACTTGGACTGGAAATGGGTTGTGATGGGGGGGGGGACTTGGACTGGAAATGGGCTGTGATGGGGGGGGGGGACCTGGACTGTAAAAGGGCTATGGGGGGGGGGGACATGGACTGGAAATGGGTTGTGATGGGGGTGGAGGGGACCTGGACTGTAAAAGGGCTATGGGGGGGGAACTTGGACTGGAAATGGGCTGTGATGGGGGGGGGGACCTGGACTGTAAAAGGGCTATGGGGGGGGGGGACCTGGACTGGACATGGGTTGTGATGGGGTGGAGGGGACCTGGACTGGAAAAGGGCTATGGGGGGGGGGGGGACTTGGACTGGAAATGGTCTATGGTGGAGGGAGGGGGAACTTGGACTGGACATAGGCTGCGCTTAGGGGGCCTTGGACTGCAAATGGGCTGTGATGGTGCGGCGGGACTCGGACTGCAAATGGGCTGTGATGGTGGAGGGCCTAGGACTGGAAATAGGCTGTGATGGGGGACTTGGACTTGAAAGGGCTGATGAGCTGGAATTGGACTGATGTGGGGCATGGGCGAATGGGACTATGGCCTGGAAATTGGAAAGATATGATAGATGGAGAATTAGAAGGGAGTGGATGCTGGGTGGGTCTAGAACTATAAGGGAACTGATTTTGGGGGAGGACTAGAATGGATGGGGAATGAGAATGGAGAGGGGAAAAATATTTTGTGTGGAAGAAAAGTCTATGATGGGCCGGGTATTGGGAGAGTAAGAGGGGCTTGAGAATGGAAGGGTGAAATTTAAATGGATGATAAAGGAATAAGGAAAGAATTGGGGGAAAGAGCAAAAGGGAAACAATCAGTATGTTAAAGCAGAAATAGAGAGAGAATGGAAAACATCTAAAAGAGAAGAAAGGACAAATGGATAGCTCGCAGAAGACACAAAGAAAGTGACTGGAGCAATTGCAACTGAAAAATAAAATGCCCAAACAGAAGGTAGAAAAATACTTTTTATTTTGAATTTATTAGCTGGAATATGTCTGGTCTGGGAAGTGTGTATTGCTAACATCTTTGCGTTTTTGTTTAGTACAAGAGGAAATTACTTTATAGTTTTATTTCTCCAGTGTTGTACATTTCATGTTTGGATTTTGGGGTTCCCAGTTTAATTATTATCTGACCAAGGAAGTTAACCTACACTTATCCTCGGTAATTTTTGTGAGTGGGGCTGGGGGCGGGGCAGGGGTGGGACTAGGGGCGGAGAATGGGTGGAGCATGGCGAGCCACAGGTGTCGGGTTTTTCTCGGTGAAAAAGTTGGCAACCCTAAATGCACATTAAGTGCAAAACCTTCATGGTTAACTGTCCAGGGCATGGTCAGCATCTTCCCAGCAGTTAACACATGAATCTGGACTCTCAAAGCTAATGGGCGTATTGACAGTGAGCATGTGCTGATGCCCATGCTAACCGCAATGTGCTCTCCATGCCCTCTCCCCTAATCCACCCGCTCTCTGCATTAGCTCACGGTTGCCAGTTAAAGTGTGTTTTAGCAGCTGGTAGCTGGTGTATTCATATATTAGAGTTCACCAAAACCAGTTACCGCATGCTAAAATGGTCATTAATCAGCTGGTGACGTTTGGTAAAAAGGCCCCATACTAACTAATAGTACATGCTAATGGTGTGTTTAACGTTTGCACACCTTAGTAACTAGACCCATTAATGCGAGTTGTTTTTTTTCTCTTTGCATGCCTGTCATCTCTCAATCAAGTCTGGTGTTCAGTGTTTCTGGCAAGGTTTTCCCATATCTGCTTCACCGTGTATTATTTCTGTGGTCTGGGTTTAATCCTCGGTCACATACAATGAAGAGATATAAAAAATGTGGGCTCCTTAGCATGCCTTAAAAATATATTTTTTTCTTTTTCGTGCGGTCTCCTGGTGACCCCAGCTGCCTCTGAGTTTTTGGGCAGTATATCACTGGGCGTATATTGCCAGGCTTTTTCTTCCAAGGAAAAGTGGAAATTGAAAAGGAGCAACCCAGGGGGAACTGAACCCTTGATCTTCTAAATATTATGCAATTGCTCTAACCAATAGGCTAGTAATTTATTAGCCCTGGGAGTACCGATGGGGTCAAAAGTGACCCCATTGCAAGTTTCACAACGCGTATCTCGAGAAAACTAGTTGTTCAAGAATGCAATCTTTTTCGACCTTTTCACATGTCAATATTCTCTGTATAGTGCGCCATGAGGAATAATTTTCATCCGACTAGGTGACGCTAGTGATGAATTGAAGCACAAGAGTACCAGTGGGGTCATTTTTGACCCCAGTTGCTTAAATCTGGTTTGGATCGTGATACAATTTGCAGTTGTTTGTGAATTTTTTGATCTGACAAAGGTATTTATCATTAATTATGTATCATTTATTTTTTGTACTCTTATTTTATGAAAATTCCACAATTTCTGTAATTGATATAATCCGTTCTCTCATTTATTCCGATGAAATCTAAAGGCTTTCAGCTCGTTCATCACGATTATTATACAAATATAGTAAAACTGCCTTGCGTTTTATTCAACTTGATCTTTGTTTATTTATTTTCGGTTATTGTTTATGATGTCAAATGAAAGTATTCAGCTGCCCAAGTAAGAGAAATATTGCAATGAGACTGCTGACAGGTATGGCTCTGAAGCATCTGAGGCAGGCATATTCAGCAAGCGAAGAAGCATATCAGCCCAAGTTCGGGTGATAAATCTGATGACAGTCATGATTCAGATGGTGACAGCAGTTGGTCGCCAAGTGAATGTGAGACTTATGTTGAAGCGGTAACATCGCCTGCAGCAAAGAGTCAACGTTACAGGGCGAGGCCAAGGTCGAGGTTGGGCTGGACAAGGGAAGAAGGCAGGAGGCCTCCCCGGTGTCAGTATCATCTGTGAGCGACTCTTAGTTGTGGTGGGTTGTAGGGGAGTTAAGAAGGTCATCAACTATTAAGCACAAATGTTGGCCATTGAAGCCTATGTATCTAAGGATGGCCACGCATGGAACAGGAAACCTATAAAGCAAGCTGCTGGAAGATACGCCAGAGCTAATTGTCATGCTCGTACAACAAGGTCTAACAAGGTCTGCTGTACGAACTGGGATGGCCCTCTTGCAGCATTCCACTTGTTCATGAGAGAAACTTATTGAATGAAATCATGATGAGGATGAGCAAACAAGGAAGACCCATTTATGACAACACCTGAAAAGATATGATAATGGGAGAATTTCAACGTTTGCTTGGAATTCTGATCCACTCAGGCGAGTACAAGTCACGAAATGAATCCGAAGTTCAGTTGTGGAACCTTGAAGATGGGTCATTCTGTTTTCGGCAAAAACTATGGCCCATAAACAGTTTTTCAGCAAAAGTTCTTGTGCTCTCAGATTTGATGATGCAAACTAAACAGACGTGACCAACGAGGCGTGGATACAAGCGGCTCCCAATAAGACACGTTTTTGATAACCTGGGAAGCAAAATCTATGTGACGCCTTATTTCCTGGCGAAAAATGTTACCGTGGATGCAGTAACTGCTTGCATTTCATGGCCGTGTTCGGTTCAGAAAATATATTCCCAGCAAACATGGGAAATACGGCATAAAGCTATGGATGTTGTGGATCTGTGACAGTGGAACGTAATATGTTCTGAGTCTTTAAGTATTGTAGCACGCCCGCCCTAGTGGCCAAAGGTGGTTAAGGCAGGTCGGGTGGACATGAGTTATTTTTCTATCTTTGAGTTTGGTCTTTGTATGCGGGGTCTGGGTATGTGTTCCCAGGACCTACCATGTACCAAAACTTCAAGTGAACACAAAAGTCCGAGGGTAGGGAAAGAAAGGCTTGTTATTTCCCCTACTGTACAATGGTTCAAATAGTGGAGTCGACATCAACATAAAGAAAACCTTGCTTCAGGCAGAAAAGAAAACATATTCAGATATTGGTTGGTCTACTGTTACTTCACAGGACCTTATACAAATAAAACACACAGGCTTTGCTTACCTGAGCCCTTGCTTTACATTTCAGGAAGAGGACTCTACAGGCTTCCTGCCTGACAGTAGCTGCAATCCATTTGCTATCTCAGGAGGGTCCTCATTGAATGCCACCTGCATAGGCTGTGGGTCTGATAACTGTGACTCTGTTGAGGCTCTCATAATATACCGCTGGCCATAGCCTCCAGTGTTCTGGGCCTAGGTCTGGGCTTTGGTAATGTGAAGGGCTTGCTATGAAAGTGTATTCCTTTGTCTTGGTGCCATTGGTTTAAACAGTCTTTCTTTTGATAAAAGCTTGTGTCTTGTCTTACAGACAGCCTTGGTAAGGAGTGCATACCTCTGTTCCTTGTGCTCCCTGTGTCAGCAAGTTATAACGGTATTAGAATAAAAATGTGGTTTACCTGGTTCTATGGGCCTATCCCAGTTAGCTGAGTCTTGAGGCCTAGTCCTGCTGCAATTCAGCATTACTCGAGTAGTAGTAGGCTTCCCACTGTGTCAGCTGACCTTCGGGTGGAGTTACCACTCTTTCACAACCAAACCTTTTGCTCCTTGAATGAAGGCGTGTTTACCTCTTATGGCAATGACTTCATCCCATCTCTCTGGTAACTTCCACAGTGTCCTGAATCTGCTGGTACCGGTTCCTTCTAGAAAACTCTGACCTTTGTTTCTCTCCTGGTACTTGTCTTTCCAGTGTCTCTTTGCCAAGAACTCCTGGTATTCTGCTAGACACCGGACTCAATGTGTCTTCTTGCCAGGAAATCCTTCCTCTCTGGTATCTTTGCCAAGAATTCATTTCTTCCTCGGCTTCTGCCTCCGCCTCTGCATCTCTTGCTTGTCCTACTTACTCCTTGTTCAACTTCCCTAAGCCATCTTCCTAAGAGGAACTCCCCCTTTCCTGGATTTGGCTGTTTGGCCGGCATCATACAATCATCAGCTCCGGGGGTGCGGTTCTCTAGGCCCTTGGAAGGTTCTCTCTTGCTACCCCTATATGGCCTCCTCGTTAATGTTTGCATCTGGTTGTTTGGAATCTCTTTTCTGGATTTTAAAACCTTTTTTTCTGTTTGAATAGGCTCTGCAGTAACACACGTAGTATACACGAAGGGAACTCGGACAAAACAGGGAACAGAAGCAGGGTGAAAGGGTTGTTCTGCAAACTTACTTAAGGATTTGATGCGAATCTCGCGAGAAAGGTTACTGGTGACCATTTCTTCTGCAGTTTATCCCTGTCACAGAAATTGCTAGAAAACAACAAATGGACACACTTTTTGGTTGACCAATTCAAATAAGCAACAGCAAAGGGCCAAGATGGTATGGCACCTTCACTGTCTTGCCTTTTTCGCGATGATGCCACTCTGGTTTCCTATTGCCCGTAGAAAGGAAAAGTGGTGGTTCTTCTGAGCAATTTGCATGATTCAAGACAGAAGTAGATAAAACAACGTCCCAGAAAAAAAAACTACGCCTGGATCTGGGGACTCTAATTCTAGCGTACAGGTGGAGTAGTTACTGCAGAATCAAATGTTTCGCGCAAGTATACCACAAAATGAACTTGACAAGAACACTGGCCAGTGACAAGCTTCTACCAAAAGTGTTGGTACATCAGTGCTTTGAACGCCTTCATTGTTGGGAGTGTCACTAAATCCCAGAATGGCCTCCAAGTCCAAAGCCACAGAGTGTCGTCTATATCCTCCTGGAATTAGCGAACGCAGTTGCTTGCAGAATAATTGCAGTGAGACTTCTTCAGCATTGAAGAGCACTGATGCTTGTGGTTGCAATGTCGGGATCCCAAACGAAAAAAGGGGCAAAGCGTGTCCACTGCTGTTTCAGAGGAAAAAGAAAAGAAAACACAACATAGTTCGCTGCACTGTCCTGCAAGCGCAAAGTTTGCAAAGAACATTCAGAAATTGTCTGTGTCTCATGCAAATGAATGCAGTATACTTTACGGTGTTCTATCAAGTGCATGCAAAAAACTGCTTTCTATTGGCAATCTTCTTCATGTAATTTTATGATGAAAGCATTAAATTTCAAACATTTAACCTTTCATATAATACAATAAGTAAGTCAGAATAATATTATTGTCTGTTTAGTTGAAAAATTTCATGGTTAACAATTAAAATTTGTCGTGGGGTCTTTTATGACTTCCACGGTATTCGCAGTGTGTGCCAAAATTCTCTCGGGTAATTCCAGGGTTAAGATGTATATGGGGTTAGCATGTTGATGATGTAAATTAAGTGCTGAAGTAGTGCAGGTTCAGGGTTTTTTTGATGTGGTCATGTTTTGCTAATATTGTTTAGTTAGACAGGATTAGTTGCATGGTAACCTCATAGTGCACTGTAGTAAATAGGACCCTAAGGGTGCACAAATATTTTTACACATAATAAACCTGTGAATTAATGTACATTACAAATCACTTTGCACACTCATTAAAAAAGTATGAACATACATTACATTTTTTAAATTAAAACACATGTCTATAAATGAATTGAAACAATGGCTAGAAAAAAAGGGGAAAATGATGAATCCAAAAGAGAACTGAAAACTTTTTTTTTTCCCGTGCATAACCGTCAAAGATATACATGATCTATGGGGTATGTTTACTAAAACCCCGCTAAATGTGCGGGCCACACGCTAGTGCGCGTGTGCCATATAAGGAGTGGGCGTTTCTTTCTGAATAAAGAAACAACCGTGATTTAAATATGGCGCTAAGGTGCGCGGCGCACATGTGTGACCCGCACATTAGCGCATGAGAAAGCTTGCCGCGGGAGGCATAAGTGGCTGCGCTGATGTGCAAAGCAGAAGAACAGAGCCACAGCACAATGGTTAAGACACTGACTAATGGTGCAGGGAAACAGGGGTTCAATCCCCCACATTGCCCAAATGAAGGACAGCTGGCTGAGGGCATTACGTTTAGGAACGCCAGTTTAATATTTGGCGGCACGTAAGGCCAGTGCGCTGATGGTGCATAAGGCAGTGTGCTATTGCATTTAAAGGGGTGGCATTTTAATATTGGGAGGCCTAAGGTGGCGCGCTGATGTGCAAACACAGGAACAGAACCACAGCACAATAAGTTAAAACACTGACCTACTGGTACAGGGGTCCAAGGGTTCAATCCCCCACAGTGCCCAAATGAACAAGGCTGGCTGAGGCATTATGTATTATGGGGAAGATTGGTTTAGGACGGCAATTGTATTTTTATTTTAATTATCACTAGCTAGCAAACGCACTTTCAAAAGCGTGTTCAACATAAGGCGCCCCCTAAGGGCACAGTTTAAAGGTGCACTGTCCGCCAAGGCAACCCTAGAATGTTGCCGTCTAGGGCGCTTTATAGGGTGCCGTATGAGGTACCGCGAAAGGTCAGAGTTACTGTTTTTTTGATAGGCACAGCACTGTGCAGTGTAAGGAATGAAAAGCATAAGTAGGTGCGCTGACATGCAAAGGAGGAGCAGCAGTGGAGCACAATGGTTTAAGGCACTGACTGCTCATACAGGGGTCATGCGTTTGCTCCCCAGGGTGCCTAAATACGTAAGGCTGGCTGAGGCATCAGCGTTTGCAAGTACATTTTGTTTCCTGCAGCACTTAAATTTTATTTTATGAATTGCCTGCCAGGCACGACACGCCCTAAACGTGCCGTAATTGAAAAAGGACGTATAAGGGAGCACCCTATAGAGGCACTCCATAGGGCACATTATAAAGTTGCACTGTCCACCACGGCACCCTAAAATGTTCCCCTACAGTGCACCCTATAAGTTGCATACATCCAGGATAATGTATAGTGCACCTTATATGGACGTGAACCATAAGGTGCCCTATAGGGCGCTCCTATAAAGCGCCCTCAGAGGCACCTTATAGGGTGTCAGTACGCTGAGGGTGTTTTTGCTTGGCAGCAATAAATTGTACATTTAAAAAGAGATAATGCTTTGGCCAGGCCCTATCGAAGAACCCCACTGTGGGTTTGAACCCCATGACCTTTGGCTTCACAGGCAGTGAAATAAACCATTGGGCTTACAGCTCCTAGCAAGCCCCTGGTTTGGCTGCAGAGAGCCTGCATGTCACCACAGAGACAGTCTGCTGTGGTCACCCGAATAGGGTTCGCCCACCCATACCCATGATGCACATTGCACATGCAAATCAAGCTGTCACACAGATAAACACAAGATGGGGGTATGCACCCCCACAGCACCTCGGGCCTGGTAAGGGGAAGTGACCATGTGCACCCCCACAGCATCTTCGGCCTGGTAGGGGGTACAGACCGTGTGGTTTTACTGGCACAGAGTAGGCTAAACACAGTCACATTGTGCAGGTACTGTGTTCACCCTGAGGGGGGTGCGGTGAGCTGGCGCCGCAGCACCAGGTCCACAGAGCGACCCATATCCATGGCTGAAAGAGGGCCCATGATAAGCCGTACAAAGTAGGCTGGCAAGTGTGAATCTCAGGTGGTGGGTGGTTGAGATAATGTGCTTTCTGGTCGAGAAACACCCTGGTAGTATAGATGCTGCCTGTCTCAGTCAGGTGTTGCCCCTATGGAGCCCTAGGAGGATCACCACCCCCCTCCTCCAGGGCTTAGGGCAGCCAAGAACAGGGTCTCCCATCAACAGATTCAACATTCTACCCCCCCTGCAATGGTGGCAGTAGAGGGGACCATCAACCCCCAGTCCTGCTGGGGAAAAAGACACCCTTCAGGGCAGTCCATGCAGTCGAATACCTGTACAGTAACCAGCTGTGACACAATAGCACATTGTGCCTCCAAAACAATATTCAACATCCCACAAGAGGCACAATGTGCCGCAGCGGAGGACGAATAATCTTAAGCCGCTCTGAAAATCTTTGCACCTCCGGATTGCAAGGATAGCTTGCAATTTTGGAACTAATTCCCCGATAAAACATGCAAGTGCAGCTACCTGAACCTTAAGGGTATTAATTGCCAACCCTTTATCCAAACCTTCCTGGAGAAAATAAAAGCAACTGAGGAAAGGAAAGACGAACGAGAGAAGAATAATCATGCCGTTCACAACCAAGACTTTCGAAAATCCTGCCATATATCCGGACATACGCAAGAGATGTCCCAGGGTGCTTCTAGATTTTAAGTAAGGTAGCCACTATAACAGAATTCGCATAAAACCTTTGCGAGTCAAGCGAGACCTCTCAAGGAGCCAAGCCAATAAGGCAAGTGGGACCGCGATCGCCCCGTGTTGGCATGAGCACGGGTCCCTGATTTAACAGATTGACCCTTAACTAGAAAGACGCCAAGGTGGAGCTATTAGAAGCCCGAACCTAGATCGGCATAACAAGGACTAGATCGGCATAACGACCAAGGACGCCGAGGCCAATCCGGCGCAATCAGAATCACTGAACCGCAGCGCTTCGTTATTCCTTTGAACAAACTCGGCTCACCATTGGCCAAGGGTGGGAAAACATACCAATAGAATGTTCTCCGGCCAAGGCTGAGCTAGATCATCGAGCCCTTCTGAAATGCATTTCCCTGTGTCTACTGAAAAAAACGGTGTCGGACCTTTGCATTGTTGAACGTCGCCATTAAAGCCATTAACCGGTTGTCCTCACTTTAAGGTTATTTTTCGTGAAAAAACTGGCTACGTTCGAACTCCCATTCCTCCTGGATCGCTAGGATAGACCGACTAGGACTAATCGGCCTGAACATTCTCTTTGCCCGCATGGTCAGGAGAACACAAAACGAAACTGCCTTCTTATGAGAAGAGTGCTCGAAGTGGCTGAAGAGCAAGCCGGGGCAGCGAGTAGCTATTCGAGCATTGTTTGGCACCTCGACCTCCACAATGTTTCCTCTTTTGACCAAAACCCTTGAGTTATTTTTTTGCGACTGACAATGGCGCTCCCCAGCCTATCATACTGGCATCTTTGTGTGACTACACCCACAGCGGGCGCCTGCAAAGGAATACCCGCCTTGAGATGTTACCGGGTCCAACCACCATTCTAGACTTTCCACTTACCGTTTCTCCGACAAAACCAGGCGCTGCGATAGAGGATGCAGCTGCGGTGACCATCGAAAAGTAAGGCCTGTTGTAAGGGCCGCATGTGAGTCCTGGCCCCACAGAACCAGATCCAAGGCAGCCGCCATGGAACCCCAAAACTGTAAGTACTCTTCCAAGCCAATTGAGCTTTGCTAACTCTTAAAAAAAAGCTTGCACTTGTTGCAAATCTTGACTATTCTTTTTTTTTTTTTTTTTTTTTTCCGGCAAGAAAAAACTGCTTCTCAAGCCGTATCGAAGTAGGCCCCTAGATAAGCCAGTTGTTGAAATGGCTTCAAAGTGACTCTTTGCTTGATTTATCACCCCAGCCTAGCTGTTCCAAAAGTTGAACCACTCAAAGACTTCGCGCACTACGGAGGCCAAGATGAGAATTGGCTCTACAATTAGCACAATCGTCGAGGTATGGTATGAAACACGGATCCCTTCTTTTCGGGCAGGGCAAAGCTGCTAACACTACCATGAGCTTTGTGAAGGTTCTTGGAGCCCGTGGCTGTTTGATTTGTGTTTTGATTTTGAATAGAGAGAGATGTAATACATGTTGTATGAGTCCTTTGTTTTCAGATACCCTCTGAAAGACCGCACGGACAGCTGCTTTCTGAGGACAGCACGGATAGCTGCTTTCCTGAAGACAGCACGGATAGCTGCTTTCTGAACAAAAGTTGTTTGAGGATGGGAACTATTTACTTCTGCTGGTAGAGTTGACCTTGTCCTAGATAATGGACATGTATCTAATAGTTCTGTAAATAAGTAGTAAAAATTATTTTTGTTGTTGCATAGTAGAAGTGGAGGAGCACTAGTTTACTCCGTAGTAGAGTAAAAACAGTTAGCTTTTATTATGTCTCGGTTTCCTGTTTGTTTCTTGTAGCTGCTCTCCTCTACCCAAGTCTCCTACAGGAACTATCATGAACGAATATGCACGATTGGCTAAATCACACAGATGGGGTGGTTATAAATCGCTAGTCAAGAATACCCCCAACCTCTTCCTCCGAAGGAAAGTTATCTGGTCATCCTGACGGTTCTGTTCCATACAGGGACCAGCCAGTGTATACTCATTAAACATCACCTCAAATACTGTGGGCGCCACCACGTTTTCCACTTCTCTAGAAAGGACAGAAGAAGTGAGGGCAAACCTCCAGAACATTACTGTTTTAGGTCCTCCTGCCTAGTATTGTTGTACATATTTCTTGCCAGGATAAAGAAATTGTTTAAGCTTTTTCAGTTTGCTCCCAGAATGCATGACCCCCCAGACTTCCTAAGAAACACTCTGTGGGTGTACAGTTTAAACAATACCTGGTTTGCAGGTCATACACCACTGGTCTCCATCACCATTGACGGGACAAACATTATTCCACAGCATCCAACCGCTGGTTATTCCCCAATGACTCTATGGACATTCCGACTTTATCTCAGATTGCTGTGCATCCATTACCACTTGGCATGGGAGAAAAAGACACTACATAAACTGCTCAAAACTTTACAGAACTCCATGCCTATATTGATCACCTTAAAACCACTGTAACCGTTGGTTGTTTTTTATTTAGAGTGTGTGCCACGTAGTTTGATGAAAAGTATGCAGTTGAGGAATAAAACTGAGTTTTCTCCTGTGGAATTTGGTTGGAGTTCTACTGCTATCATCTGCATATCTCATTAAAGATGGTCTCTGATTGGCTAAAGGACCCTAGGGAGCAGATGGAATGATGTCAAGCAGAGTCCTTGTGTTTTCCTAGAACCAACAGGAAGAAAGTTGGATTTGAAGTTGGACATTAGGCCTGGATGGATATGTTAAGCTGCACCCCATCCACTATCTGATATTTCCTCCTGCAGCAGCCTTCAGCCACTGTGCAGGGCCCCTGCAAGGCACTCCATCAAGACAATATATTCAGCTATCGCAAACAGTCTGCCTAGTTAGTCCATAGTTGCATGTTCCTAGTGGAAAATGCATGCACCCAGGAAACGGGGGATGGGGCCAGCAACACACAAGCAGATAAGTCAGTGACTGGGGCCCCCCCAAAAGGAAAACCCATAAATATCACATGAGAAAAGTACTATAATAGCAATATGTGGGTGGCCTAGCCATGCTGTCAGTCCACTGCACAGTCAGGGTGAGAGTAATCTCCGCAGCCAGGACTATATACTGAGGTCACCGCTGTCTGTGTAGGTGGTGGCCTGGATCACTACAAATGTATCCCAGTTTCAGTCCCCTACTGCCCTGTGCAGATGCACCCTGGTTCCAGGCGCCCACCCCTGTCCGGGCTATACCCATGGTACCCCACGCAAGGGATTTGCTCCTCATTATGCACATTGGCAGGCCAAGTACTGGCACCATTGCTGGCAGTGTTGGATGTGGAAGGTGTTTTCAGCCACCACACACTGTATAGACATACACACACTCCGACACCTATGCCAGCATTTGGTGCTACTATAGAGGAGTTCGAGCAGCGCATGCCCACCACAGAGGCGGGGAAAAAGAGCAGTGGTTGTGAGGACGCAGTTCCCTTGGGCACAGTACAAAAATGCATGGATACTGGTACGCAATACTTGTTGGGGGTCACTCCCCAGGGTGGTAAACACTGTCAGAGGACCAGACCTGAAAGCACACACCGCCAGACATCAGAATGATTGTTATGATGGAGCTCAATCAGCAAACTGTGCTTAACGTAGGTGAATTTCTATCTGACAAGTACTCATAGCAAACGTTTTGAGATGCTGTGTAGCCATATACCCAGGTGTAGGGTTGCATTTGGCTAAAGGTATGCAAGTGCTAGTATTGGGAGAATGCAACGCAGGTCCCAAATTGTCCTGCCCTCTACCAGGAGGTCATTGGCCAATGGGGCCGTGGGTGGTGGGTGTGGGTGTGTCTGCCCCTGTTTGGCTGCTGCTTTAATCGGCCGGAGCTGTCCCAACTGCAGTCCCGTAGGTGTGCCAAAACCACTGTTCGGGTTGTTCATGCTGTCCGCCTAAAAGGAAAAACATGGAATAGTGGGGGGGGCAATGGGGGGGAGAGATCTAGGGGTGGCATCTAGACATACCATTGGGGTGGTTCTGCATAGATATGCAGGTGCACAGGCACTTTTTATTAGAGGCCAGCCATGGAACACTGAATGGTGTGTGGCCCTCCAGGGACTGGCATTTGTGGAGACCTCTGCTCTAGGTTATGAGCCGAGTTTTATGGTGTTTGTGCTCGGTGGGGTTAAAATATGGCGTATTAAACCATAGCGTTATGTTCTCAGCAATAAAGGTTTGTCCTTACTATCACAGGTTTTAGGGTAGTTGTGGGAAAAATATGTGGACTGTGCTTGGCAGTAGCCCCAGCTGGGCTTTGGAACCTGGTGAACCTTTCTGTTCTTGCACACACCTGTTCCTGGTGTTGCAACTTCAGCGCACCGTGTTGCCACCGATAAGCGTGCATTCCCCTGCGGAATCCATGAGTGTTAAACATCCGACAGAGGCCTGTCTGTTGGCACGTTGACAGTGCCAGCCTGCACAGGGCTAGGCCACTGTCTGCTGTGGATAGTCAAGCCAGCTGCCCCCTTCACCAACCTGTACCCTTCCGCAAACATGCGTGACATGTCCTTATTCTTGGAACCAACAACATATGACCTGATTGAGTTGTGGAACTCCAGGACTGCATTTGGGGGACTCGGCTGTGAGGTAATGCCCATTGTTATGGTGTGTATGCGGTGTAGGGTAAATTATAGGTGGTTTGGAACCATGCTTATTGTTGTCTCTGCCATAAAGGAGTGTCTTTACTATCTCTGTCTAGTGGTGGGTTAAAAAAAAAAAACTGATCACATATGGGGGACTGGGGGTTGGCAGGAGCCCCAGCTGGGATTTGAACCTGGTGACCCTCTGGTTTTACAGGCACTGGCTGTGTCGTCTGCAACCACACTGTGGCCAAGCCGAGCCGGTGCTGTCCCTGGAGGATAGGAAACCTGGCCGAACGGATCAGAAACCCTGCGCTCTGCACAATTTTTTGACTGTGGGGCTGCATTCGCCTTGTTCATGGAGACAAAAGGGCAAATAAACCTCAAAAATGACCTCGAAAAAAGGGGCAAAAACATAGCCACGCTGGGCAATATGTGATCTCAATGCGGCCAAACATTAAAATACCACTCCCAGGAAAGCTCCAAAACAAGAAATGATTTTTGGGAAAGGGGTCTATACGGAGCGTAGGACCCTTCCAAAAATCATTTCTTTTTTTTGGAGCTTTCCTGGGAGTGTTTTTTTATTGTTGCCCATTGATATCACTGGAATCGCCCAGCTTTAGTGTTTATCATTTTTTTAGAATTTTGTTTGGGGGTCCATTTTAATTGTTATTTGCTCTTTTGTTTCTGTGCACCTGTATCAACACTGCTTCCACGGAGTTTTTGTAGGTTTGCCGCGGTTTTGTGCTTATGTACAATTGCTGACAGTTATAAAGGCTAGAAATGGTTTGTCTCTTCCCTTTAAAATCGGGGCTCTAGACCAGGCGTAGGATTTTCACTTCGCCGGTAGTTTTTTAGCTGGAATTTAAGCCCCCCGGCCCCCCCGCTCCTGTGCGGGGAGCCTCTCCCCTCCCACTCTCCACCCATTGACCGCCGTACCCTCAGCCCCTCGTGAGTCGCTGCCTCCGCCGCCTCGGAATGTCTTTCCACCCGTCTATCGCACTTCAAGCACGCCGCGCGACTTTTGCGGGGCCGTTGCCCGTTAGTGGCAGCGCGCACGTGTGAGGGGCAACCAAAAAATGCACTATTAGAGTGCGCTAAGATACCTTAGCTCACGCTCAAGTGCGCCCCGCACAACTGCCGCGGTTTAGTAACATACCCCTATGTCTTTGAATTTTTTTTCATTCTTGCTTATTGTAATCATGACCTCCTTGTTTGTACATTTCTCTTTTTTTCCCCCCCTGACATCTGAAAGGTATGCAGCAGCTTATTCAGAGAATCAGTCTCCTGTAGATGTATGCCACCCACGGGGTTGCATTCCCTGAGATGACTCAGGAGTGTAAAGAGAAATCCCTAATTACCCCAGGTCGAATTGTCGCAGCAGGACATATATAGGGAGATAGTTGTTCTAATGGAAATAAATGACTGCATTCTTGGAGGTCAGCTGGCTCATGAACTTACAAAGGGGAAAGCTATTGTGGTACCTAGTGGCACACAGGATCTGGGTTGCAAAGAGATAAGGTTGGCAATAGTGATCATAATCAATGGAAGAAGGACAGCAATAGGAAATCCACAATACTACCTTTTAACTTTCAAAAGGTAGACTATGTATAAAATGAGGAAAATAGTTAAGAAACACAATAAAAGGAACAGCTGGCAAGGTTTAAAGATTTACATAATTATTTACCAATGGACATTGTTTAACAAGTACTGATCTTGGAAGCCCAGACCAGGATGTATCCCATGGCTTTAAGAAAAGTGAGAAGGAAGGCCAAAAAACTAGCCAACCTGGTTTTTAAAGAGGAGGTCAGAGAAGCTGTTTGATTTGCCAAAGAGCATCCTTTGGGAAATGGGAAAAAGGAGGGGGCCCTAATGAAAAACACAGGGAAACAACGCCCTAAGCATTGGCAATTTTAGATGCAAGGTCTATCTAATGAAGGCAGGCAAAGATGAGAATTTGAAAAGAAGCTTGCCTGTGGAAGCAAAAAATGCATAATTAAGAACTTTGTATAAATGGTCAAAAACTCTGTGAGAGATTCAGTTGGGACTGCCTTGGATAATAGAGAGGTTAAAAGGGACACTAAGGGAAGACAAGGCCATAGCAGAGACCGGAAGGAATTCTTTGCTTCGGTCTTTCACTGAAGATGTGTAGGAACAGTTACCCTGCCTGACTGAATGGTTATAATTAAGGTGATGTATTGTAGAGAAGTAATTGAAAGAAATACCGATAAACAGGGAGGATCATATGACAATTGTTTGATTAAACCTGAAGAGTGAACAAATGCAATCTGGGACCAAGATAGGTATATCATCTAAGGGTGTTGCAATAACTGAAATATGTAGATTGCAGAGGCCGTGATCTAATAATAAATCTGTGAAACTATTATTAAAATCATCTCTAGTACGGCTGAAAGATTGCAGTAATGGAGAGCGCGGCAGTTATGGCTGTACACGATAAATTTTTAAAAAAGTGGTTTCCAGGAGTGATCTACGGAGGAGGTCTCGGGCAGGACAGATCCTGTGAGCCTGTGACATCAGTACCTTTAGCTCATAATGGTAGAAGGCGCATTCAAGTAACAAACTTACTGGAAACATGTAGATCAGTGTGCATGGTTTAATTGGATATTAGGCCAAGCGCAAAGTTGTGTCTTACTAATCTGCTATAGTGTTTTAAATGGGTGTGAATAAGCGAGGATAGACTAGAGGTGGAGCCGATTGATATAGGGTGTATCTGGATTTTCATAAAGCCTTTGGGACAAGGTCCCTCATGAGAAGCTCTTGGCAAAATTGAAAAAGTCATGGGAAGTGGGGATGGGGGGGTGGGGGTAGGTGGTGAAGAGGAGAACAGTGTACTATTGTGGATCAGGAACTGGTTGACAAAAAAGGAAACAGGCAGAGAGTAGGGCTAAACGGCCAATTTTCTCAATGAAGAAAAAGTGAATAAGTGGAATATGCCAGGGATCTGGTGCTGGGCCCACTGCTTTTTACCTACATATTCATAGGCATGATCGTCTGGAAAATAGAAATAAACGAGTGAGTGAGGTGATCAAAATGTCAGGTGGGACACAAAAGTATTCAAAGTTGTTAAAACACAAGAGGATTGTGAACAAAA
Source organism: Ichthyophis bannanicus (assembly GCA_033557465.1). Classification (NCBI taxonomy): domain Eukaryota; kingdom Metazoa; phylum Chordata; class Amphibia; order Gymnophiona; family Ichthyophiidae; genus Ichthyophis; species Ichthyophis bannanicus. Next base: position 31,710 of record JAWIIG010000147.1, read on the forward strand.
TGCAAAAAGTACCTGATAAACTGTGCAAGACTGGACGTCCAAAAGCAGCAGAAAGAAATTTGAATGTGGACAAGTACCAAAGGTTATGCACCTAGAGTCAAAGGGAGACAACCTCAAGCTAACTTAGCGGTTACATGAATGCGAAAGTTTTCCCACATTGAAGTATAAACACACACCTAGGAAAAAAGATTTAGGCTTCATCGGATGGATAATACATTTAAAGCCTCCACCTCAGTGCTGCATAAGCAGCGGATCCAAGAAAGCAAATAGACATGGTCGAAGAATCATAAGGAAAGGAATGGTTGCTAATAAAACCAAGGATTTTATAATGCCTCGTGTATCATTCGCATGGTGCGAACAAAAAACATCTTGAATATTGTGTTTAATTTTTGATTGTCCACGTATCTTGCTAAAAAGGATATTATTGGCAAGAATTAGAAAAAAATATCAGAGAGATAGCCATCAAAAATTGTGGAAATGGGATGGAAGGATACAAATCCTAGTGATAGGCAAGCTTAAAAGGGTTACATCAAAAACATAACGTTCCAACTTGTGGAAAAGAGAGATGGGCTGAGGGGGAAATATGAGTAGAGGGATTGATAAAATTACGTGTAGTGGAACTGACGTCTAACAGTAACTGTAAACATAGAGCTCGTCCAGTTGTTTATGACCAATCAAAGAATAGAAAAACTATTAGGAGGATAAGCGTAGTGAAGGCTTACAATTGTGACGCTCCCCCAAAATTCCCATAGAAGAGACCTGAATGTCTATTACGCTATATGTCGCTTTACTGACCTGGATTCGACAATCCAGTCAATGTGTGTGTCCCGCGACGGTGATATGGCTTCCCCCCCCTAAATACATGATTCACTGTCCCGCCGTCCCCCCCCCGCCCCGCCTTCTTTGTTAACGCCTCTTTGACCGGTGGAAAAGCGGGTATAACAAAATACAGTTAAAATAATAAAGTAAGAGGAATAAGAGATAAGAGACAGTATTTTTTTCACTCAACATTTAATTAACAACGCTGGAAGAATTCGTTGTACAGGGGGATGGTATGTAAAAGTTTGTAGTCTACCTCTGGGTCTTAAAAGAGGGTTGGATAAATTCCTGGAAAAGGAAAGGTTCGCATAAATTATTATTAAAGAGGACCTGGAAAGTCGCCACTGGATTACTCCGGGACAGACCATGTGGAACCTATGTACCCATTTAGGGAACCTGCCAGGTACTTGTGAGGGGAATTGGCGCACTGTTGGAAAGAGGATACTGTTGGTCTGGACCTCAGTATGGCATGGTTCTTCGATGCTCTTATAGAGGGTCGTGTGGAGGTGGTGATTTCTACATGCTTATGCCGCCTGTTCCTGGCGGTTATAGTACCATGCTGCTGTTAATATTGGAGATGTTCAGTGTGACCTAGTAGCCCTCGCTTATACAAGTGGGGAGGCGCTCTGGGATCCAGGGAACAATGTGAATGTATGATCTGCGTCTCTCAAATTTATTGCTAAGTCCTCGCTGTAGTACTTGCTATCGTGCCAAAGTGCAGAGCATTCCTTGCTTGTGTGAGTTCATGGATGATGTAACATGTATAGGTAGTTCTGGGTTGTCATGGGGGAGATGTGCTGATAGAAATTTGCATCTGTTGCTTTTTGCAGTTTTTTCCGCCTTTCTTTCCAGGTTTTTGGTGTGCGGAATTCTTCTTTGTATGGGCATGCGTGATTTAAATCATTAGAGTTGGTAGGGCTTTAAAGTAGCAGTGCAGTGATTATCGTCTCTTTATTTATTTTAAATTATTTTACAGGCGTTTTTTAATACAGCGGTTATTATTTCAATCAAAACGGTTACATTGTAACTTAAACTTGTGTAATGTAGCATTATTAACACAGGGGACATTGATAACTTGGATTTTTCTGAGGCAATGGAGGGTTTAAGCTGAACTTGCCGGCAAGGCCAGCAAAGATCTTTATTTCGCGGCAAAGAAGTGGGGATAGCTACAGTTTGTATGCTTAATCTTCTTAAATTTTTCCATAATTTCTGTGGTTTATCTCCTGTCACAATGGGGCCGCATGAACATGCGCCACCATGGCACTTTTATCCATGGCAAGGATGTTACTCTCATTAGGAGAAGGAGCGGCAGTCTGCAGTGTCTGTCACTATTACTACAACATCATTAGCCCGTAGTGCGTGGTACCTTGTTATCCTGGGCGTTCATGCAGTCAAAATGTGTTTTTTTTGTGGGGGGGCGGTGCTGCCATACTTCAAGTATGGTGGTTAAACATGGGCGGGATTTAATATAAATGATTTTGAACAACAGGAGTCACCACATGCAAAGGTATCCAGCAAGACATGGGGAGGGACTACATAGCATTCGTGTACCCCTAAGAGATTCACAGGGCAATTCACCAACCACAGCTAGTGAATTTTATGGCTGGCACTAGAACCATTGCCTGTGAGGGAAGTCCTGAATGATTGTCTCTAAATTTGCCAATCTTGCAGTCCTAAGTCTCAGCATGTTCAGGCTTTGCTTCAGTTAATCTTTAGAGTATTTATCCTTAGTGGGCATGTTTACTAAGTCAGGATAGGATTTTGCAGCAAATAGTGTTAGGATTAGTGCAAATGGCTCCATGTTAGCTGCAGAAGCTGTGTATTATCTTTTGGGGGTACACACAGCATTTTGCCAGCAGATAAAGCTACAAAACGGTGCAGAGATCACAAGCACGGCAGAAAAATGGATGCAGCTAATGCCACCCATTGAGATGGCGTTATTTCCACCTGCGATGTCCGCAAAATGTGCTGGTTGCTCCTGATGCTCGCGATAACTGCTCACTGCATACATGCCCACTCTCTGCCTGCACTCCACCCATACACATAGCTAATGCATAGTAAGCATTGCAGAAAATTCCCTGCACTCGATCTGCATTTGGCTTGCATTAGCTATTATTGTGGCACACTGTTCCCCAGGTTATCACCGTGCTAACAGCGAGTGGCTCTTTAGAAAACATATCCCTACTTGTTTGAATTTGTGGCTGTTTTCAAATGATTTCATGTTTATTGCTGGCAGTATTTTACTTTAGTTAGTTGAAATTTGTAACCTCTTTTGGATATATTTTGCATAAAGGAGCAAAATATAAATGAAGAATGTAACCATAAAAAAATCCCTGAATAGCCCAAATCGGGCAGCATTGCTTTGGGCTGTGACCAAGCTCAGCAGAGTGGTAGAACCATGGATATCTATAGCAGGGACTGATAGAGTTCTCATAAGTGTTGTCCTCTAAACTCTGTACTGTCCTCCACCCGATACCGTAGCCTCAAGGCCCATGGTGGGTAGGAAAAGACATTGGTCTGGGAATTTAAGAGATCCAAGGCTCAGGGCGATATACCTTGCCTGCGCCTTTCCTAACCTTTCCTATGCTCCCCATATCTGGCAATTCAAAAAAAATTGTGTTTGCCTTCTCCTTTTGGGCATGATGCTTGTAAAAGCTACTACCACTCGGTCTGTGAAGGACTACCAAAAAGGGGACCAAAAAAGTCCAGCAGGAGAGCTTTCAGTTTTAAATTCAGAACCCAGGCAGAGAGCTTTCAATTTAAGTTTAGAAGCCAGCAGAGGTTTGTTAGTTTAAAATTTCATACTCGTGTCCAGGGCCTAGTAATTCAGCAAAGAGCTTTTGCTTTACAATTTTAGAACTCAACAGAGAGCTTTATTTTAAATTTAAAACTCAGCAGAGAGCTTCTAGTTTTTAAAGTTTAAAAACTCAGTCAGGGCTAGTATCAGCAGAGAGCTTTTAGTCTAAATCCGAAGATAGCATTAGCACTAAAAGGAAAAAAAGGGTCATATATGTCTTTGAGCAGAGAAGAATTCAACCGTTCCAGGTCCTGCCTATGGCTCAATTGCTGGCCGACTCCCCAATTCTCATCTAGTACATTCACTCTGCTATCGCTCAGGTCCACGTCGGCCGTGGCATGGGGACGGACTCCCGTGTGTGGGGTCCATGATCGGGTGAAAATCCCCCGGCGGGGTGGTCGCAGGGGGTCTCGTGGGCCTCATTGCCTCCTTCTTCCCTCTGCCAGATCCATGGCCAATGTGCCCCTTCCTTGATACTCAACTCCCCCTACAACGCTACTTCTGTCACTGGTGGATCTCGAGACTGTGACTAGTTGTAACTCTGCCACTTACCAGTCTTCTCTCATTTTCCACGCCACCATAGTTCACACTGTCCTGACAAAAGAACACAGCTATGCGACAGGGTTGGCTTAGCCTTCATCCTCTCAAACTAGTGACCATTCTTACACCCCTTTTCGCATCCATTTTCACTGCGTTACCACAAAAAGTACTGCATTGAGATCTATGAAGGTTCTTACCCTGGTGGTGTCATCCAAGCCATCTTAAATCAACACTGACACACCGGGACGAGAGGGGGATAGTGACTGGCTTACCACCTTCAGTTTGGCGGGCACACCGGGAGGGGCCCTTCCCCCCATGCATCAGGTTCACTTCACAGGATAGTTCACCCCGCTGAAGACTGCCCCTCAGTATCTCAGGCTCATTTAGAACGAACATGACACTCTGTCTGTCTTTTGTGCCAGGTCCTGGCTTTATTGAATTCACTACCATCCAGTCTTGAACTCAAAGCTCTCAATCTCACGGTTCAAATCCATGCTTAAGGACCTACCTGTTCCAATTTTGCCTTTGACCTCCCTCCCTCTAGCTCATAACTGCCTTACCGGTTTGTGGGCATGTCCTGCACCTTCTGTTATATGCTATTGATCATCCAGCTGTACTGTGTCCAACTATTCTTGGGCATTCTCTTTCCATATAAAATCCATCATAGCCTTTTTGAAATTGTTAAACCGCTGGGAAAAAGTGATGACCTGGAGCCATACAGTGATTATATCACAGTTCCATAACACAAAGATAAAGATTAAGTCTAAATTGTTTTCTAGACGACCTCTTACAAAGAAGCCTTATAGATAGGTGGGCAAGAGACCAGTAAAATTGTTTTAAATAGCTGTTAAAGCCAAGTGACAAATCAAAGGGGCAATTTGAAAGGCTCTCTCTATCAAAGCAAGGACTAAGTGAATCACCCAGGAAATTGGTCACAGAGTACCTTAGAAGCACAGGACTGGGACCTGTGTAGCAAAAAGCCTTTATAAGTGTTAATTCTCAACCCACACCAGGCTAAACCTTAGCTTTATAGGGCCTTAGACCTATTAAAGGGGGAGGGGTATTCACATTCACTTTCAGGTTCAGCTTGATTATCCTCACCAGGAAATAGATAAGTTAAGGCCCTGAAAGTAATTAATATTGAGGTGAAAAATGTCCCTTAAACGTATTTGGTATAGTTGTATTAATATAAGTTTTCCCTAGCAACCTCGAACAACTTAAATAAATAAAGAAAACTTTAAAACTAAGAGCATACAGCAGTCCAGCCAGCGAGATGGGGGTTATCCAGTCTTTTGCATTGAGTGCCAGATGTATGAATTTTCTCCCAGTTGGCGAGGAAGTTTTACGTGTGCACTAGGTACAAGGTGTTCTTTGCCCTCAGGGGATGAATGCAGTCTCTGGAGGCTAGAGTAGCAGACTTGGAGGACATAAAGAAGTCAGAGAGATACATAGACAAGACTTACAGGGACATAGTATTGAAGCCCAGCCTCTCAGTTTTCCATGGAAGAGAGAGGGTTTTGGTGCAAGGAGAGCATGATCTTGGTGAGGCAGAAGGTGATCCTGTAGATAGGACCTGTCCTCTCGGAGCTGTAACACCCTCTCACACTGAGGAGGTTTCTCCAGGGCCATGTACCCATGAGGGAAGGGTTAGGACAGCTGTTACAGTGGGTGATTCGATCATTAGGTCTGTAGCTAGCTGGGTGGCTGGTGGGACATAAGGATCACCGGATAACATGCCTGCCTGGTGCAAAAGTAGCGGATCTCATGTGCCACCTAGACAAGGTTTTAGGTCGTGCTGGGGAGGAGTCTGCTGTCCTTGGTACATGTTGGTACCAAGGACATAGGAAAATGTGGGGAGGACAGTTCTACAGGTCACATTTAGGCTTTTTAAGTAGGAACTTGAAATCCAGAACTTCCAGGATAGCATTCTCTGAAATGCTTCTAGTGCCATGTGCAGGAGTCAAAGGCAGGCAGAGCTCCATTCTCAATTCGAGGATGAGACAGTGGTGCAAAGAAGAGGGTTTCGGATGTATTAGCAACTGGGCAACATTCTGGGGAAGGGAGGGAGCACCTTAACCAGGATGGAGGCAGGCTGCTGGCATTAAACATTTAAAACAGCACACGATTCCGCCTAACACTGTATGTATAGAAAAGGTTTTATAGCCACACTGTATATAGCTCACTTTGTACATAGCTCAAAAACTAATCTAGCACCACAAATACAACACACTCAACTAAATTTCACCCTCACGAATGTATAACACACTCACTTTACCCGATTGTTTGCTGTGATACCACCTTTGATTAATAAGATAAGGCGGTTTAGAAATACTGTTAAATAAAAAAGAAATAAATAAAAGTAAAAAGGAGAGTGAGCAGCTTCTAAACTAGATAACAGGGGAAAGCCAACAGTCGCCCAAGAGCACATGGTTCGGAAGAATGTAATCCTTGAAGGATACTAGCAAAAGAGGGACGTTAAGATATATTAACAGAGAGGTTCTAATAAAGATAAGTTACCCAGATGCCCTTAAGTACAGAGCTGAATGTTTCCAAATTACCCCTATTAACCAGATTAATATGAATGAAATACAACCTCTAAAATGTCTATGCAAGTGCTAGAAGTCTAAAAAATAAGATGGGAGAGTTAGAATATATAGCTCTAAATGAAGGGTTAGATATGATTGGTATCTCAGAGACTTGGTGGAAGGAGGACAACCAATGGGACACTGTGATACCTGGGTTCAAACTATATCACAATGACAGAGTAGATGAAATTGGTGGAGGAGTTGTGCTCTGTGTTAGAAAGGGCATTGAGTCACATAGGATTAATGTTTTGCAGGAAACAAAATTTGCTGTTGAATCTCTATGGATAGAACTTGCACGTAAAAGAGGAAGAGAATGGCAGTGGGGGTGTACTACTGAACCCCTGGCCAGAATGAATAGATGGATAATGAAATGCTGAAGAAATCGGGGAAGATAACAAAAGTTACAAACACAGTAATAATAATGGGTGAGCGACTGGATCAGTGTCACAACAGGACATGTGAGGGAGATAAATTTCTAGATGAAATAAATGAGTAAAAGGGGTGTTAAGTAAAGACATGGCCATAGTAGAGAGACTGAATGAATTCTTTGCTACACCTATACTGAAGAAAATGTAGGGAATTTATCCTGCCTGAAATGGTATATAAAGGTGATTATTCAGAAGAATTGAAAGAAATATTGGTAAATAGGGAAAGGTTAGGACGGCTGATATAGTAATACTTCTTCCTGATTTATCGATATTTCACAACTATTTGATAAATTTGAAGAGTAGCAAATAACCTGGACTGCATGCTATACATCCGAGGATATTGAAAGAACTGATATTTGAGATTGCAGACGTATTATTAGTAATCTGTGAACTACCATTAAAATCATCTGTAGCACCTGAAGAGTGGAGATGGCCAATGTAACACAAATATTTAAGAAGGATTCAAGGGGTGATCCGAGAAACTACAGACAGTGAGTCTGACATCAGTACTTGGCCAAATGGTAGAAAACTAGTTATATAAAGGATAAAATTAATATCATCATATATATAGTCATATCCTGGTTTCTCTTATCGTTTCCTATTGCTTTTCAGTGTTGTTCTGGTGGATCCTCCTCTACTGCTATCCCACTTTCAGTTGGTGTACCCCCAAGGATCTGTCTTGGATCCACTCCTTTTCTCTCTATATATGCAGTCCCTTGGTGCTTTTCATCTACTCTTCCCATGGCTTTCAGTATCATCTTTACACTGATGACTCGCAGATGACATCTCTACACCTGAAACCTCTCTGGCAATCCAGGCCAGTATCTCTGCCTGCCTTTTCTGACATTTGCTGCTTGGATGTCTCACCACCGCTTAAAATTGAACATGGCCATAAAAACTGAGCTTCTTATTTTTCCCCCTAAACCCTCCTCTCCCCTTTTCTCTCCTTTCTCAGTCTCTGTGGATAACTCTCTACTCCTCCCTGTCTTTTCAGCGTGTAACCTTGGGGTCGTCTTTGACTCCTCTCTCTCCTCCATTCACATCCAATTGATAGCTAAATAATTCTGTTTCTTTCTCTACAACATAACAAAATTCACCCGTTCCTTCTGAACACACTACTAAGACACTTATCCACTCCTTAATCACGTCCTGACTAGACTATTATAACCTACTCCTTTCTGTTCAACACTCTTGCTGCGCGACTAATCTTCCACCAGCCTTGTCATGCTCATATTACTCCTCAAGTCACCTTTATTGGCTCCCTATCCATTTCCACATCGAGTTCAAACTTCTCCTGCTGACCTATAAATGCATTCACTTTGCAGCTCTGCAGCTCCTCATTACCTTCCCTCTCTTATCTCTCCCTAGACCCCTCCTCGGGAACTCTGCTTTTCTGGCAAATCACTTTTATATGTGCCTTTCTCTTCTATTGCTAACTCCAGACTTTATCCTTTCACTTTGCTGCTTCTTATGCCTGGAACAAGCTACCTGAGTCTATGGGCTATGTTACTAAACGTGAATAACGCGAGTAGTATGATGTTAACGACCGGAAGTGCAGTGTAACGCGCGTAAACACGCGCCAACGACCGGTAACGTCATACTAAGCGCGGTTGACCGCGTTTAACGATCGTAAACCCCCGCGTCGCGTTAAAACAGCGCAGAAGGTGCAGAGTGGGCGGAGAGAAGGGGTCAATGGGCGGAGAGGGGGCGGGGAGAGGCTCCCCCTCACTAACGCGCTGTAATTCTGAGCTCAATTCCAACGCGAATGAAAACATGCCGTTGAAGGCATCTTTAAAGGTAAGAGAAACCATTTCCGTCAGCAATGTACAGAGAAACCTGGGTAACACACAAAACGTGAGCAGTGTGATACATGTGCACAGAATGAAATGTCACAGAAGACAATAAAAATGACCAGAGGAAACCCCTTTAAAAGCATAAATCAGCAGTTAAACAGTGATAGCAATGGACAACAAGGAACAGAACTCCCTGGAAAGCACAAAATAAAAACATAATGATATGTGGAAGGTTCAATCTTCGCAGACACCTCGAAAAGGGAAAGTCACTGTAATGGAGCTGACCTGGGAGTGTAGTGTAATGTCTCCCAATGATATCATTGTTGCCCAGCTCGGATATGGGGGTGTGTCCCCTTGTGAGGTCCCCCTGAGGTGTATGTGCACCGTTGTCTGCATACAAGGGAAATGAGGCCACAGTAAACCTTTGTGCAGAGCAGAGTCCCTGACCAGCAGGCAGGGTCCATTACTAACACCAGGGACAGCACCATCTCTGTGGCCCCAGTGTGGTGCAATGGACACAGCCAGTGCCTGTAAGACCAGAGGGTCACAGGTTCAAATACCAGCTGGGACTGCCGCCACAACCCAGTCACAATAGTCCTACCCACCACTAAAAAGTGAAAGTAAAGACACACCTTTAATGCAGAGAACAAAGGCATGGTCTATTTTTACACCACACCAAACCACAGACACCAGAAACAGGCACAGCAACGAAAGCTGAGCCCCGCAAATGCAGCCCTAGAGGGCCCCACAGCATTCCTGTCCCATGCTGTCACATCAAAGATGCCTGTGCTGTATAGCTATGCCCCACCCCCATGGTAGGCAGATGTAGGTCAGCAACAAAGGGCAAGAGTCGTAGGTGGGTGTAAACGAATTTTTATTAACCCCTACGCGTTTCGGCCGTAGCCTTCTTCAGGGGGCACACAGCTAAATGACATACAACATATAAAACATATAAATATATTAAAAATATTAAAAACATATTTGCCTATGATGTTGGACCAATATTATAAATAAATACATAAAAAACGTATTCATGTACATGTGCTCACAAATCCAAAAATTTTTAAAAAAACATACATCTATAATGAACGAAGAAAAAACAGGGTGGAATCACGGAATAGATAAACAATAAATGTTCAAATAAAATAATGTATATTCAAAAATATATGATAACAAACTTGTTATATGATATGGGACAAAGGGAGGGAGGGAGGAAGGGAGGGAAGGTGAGGACAGGGAGAAGGGGAGGGAATGGGAGGAGGAGAGGGAGGGGGAAGGGGGAGGGGAGGGGAGGAAGAAGGAAAAAGGAAGGAGGGGAAAGGGGGAAGGGAGCAGGGGAAGGAGGGGGAAGGGAAGGGGGGAAAAGAAGAGAGAGGAGGGGAAGGGGGGGAGGGGGAGGGGGGAGGAGGAGGTAAGGGGAGAGAGGAAATGGATGGGGAAAGAGGGGAAGGGGGAGGGAGGGAGAAGGGGGGGAAGGGGGAGGGGAGGGGCGGAGGGGTAGAAGAGGGAAGGGGAGGAAGGGGGAGGGGGTGGGGGATGTGGAGGAGGAGAGAAAGATACTTGATTAAATGACTTACATGTGTATGATCGATGAAATCTGCAAACCGTAAATTATATTCACCAAAGCAACTAAGATACAAATAACATATATTATGAGTATTGTTTGATGGATAGAGGAGGGGAGGGGGGAGGGGGGAGGGGGAAGGAGAGGAGGGGAGGGGGGAGGGGGAGGGAGATGGAGGGGACAGGGGAGGGGAAGGGGGGGGGGCGGGGTGAGGGGGAAGGGGACTTGTGTGTGCACTTTAGCCAAACAATCTGTGAGCCTTAAAAATGAGATGATCTGTTGTAAAGTATGATAGGTCAGAAAATGGCTTTATAATAATACTAGATAATCGATTGTACTTAAAAGCAAAGTGACAATAAATTTTTGCTAAGAAAATAAAGAAGATTCACTTCTTACTTACATATAAACCTTCTATTGTGTGTCTATATCATCTGCAAAAACACTGTAAAAATAAACATATTGGAAAATTCATCTATATAAACTATTGAAGTAATTTTTGTGTAATTTGAAAAATTATATATACGTGAAAAATATATATGTTATGTTACTTAAAAAATATATATGTGTATGAAAAAGATATATAAAAATGATAGAGGAGACTATTATCACGATAGAACGATACAACGCAGTGTCCTCAGACTTGGTACTAAATTTTATTCAGTGAAAAAAGGGGGAATGTTGAGTCTAAAGGCCTAACTTTGATTATGAATCATTTTATTCAAAGGGGGGAGGGGAGAGGGGGAGGGAGAGGGAGATGGGGAGGAAAGAGGGGGAGGGGAGGAAAGGGAGGGGGAGGGAAGAGGGGGAAGGGGGGGAGAAGGGAGAGGGGGAGGGGGGAAGGGGGGAGAGAGGGAGAGGGGGAGGGGGGAGGGGGAGGGGGGGAGGGGGAGAGAGGGGAGGAAAGGGGAGAGAGGAAGAAGCGGGGAGGGTTGGGGTGGGGGGTAGGGGGTGGATTAGATCAATTACGCTATGTTAAGGCTTAATAGAATGTTGCATCTTTTGTGACAATTGTGTTGTAATGCTCATATGTAAACCTGCTACATGCGAACTTCAATACGATCCTGAAGATGGCTAAAAAATGTGTATGAATGCTCTTCAAAAAATATATATATGTATATAATAGTTATTGAAAATCAGTCTAATAAAAAAGTGAATGATGTACAGAGTCTAAATTCAAATTTTTGAGCCTATAAGACTAATGTGATGCAAAGAGAAATCTATATTATTTCACAAAAAACGGACCTAATGAATACAATGTAGGAGATAGATAAAGCAACAAATATAAAAAACATTAAACCGTTGCGAGGACATGACTTTCGAGATTTAATTAGATAAAAACGCACCTGTTCGAATCGTGAAAAACTTGTTCCTGGAACAGCAAAGGATATGTCAACTGAAACGGTGTCTTTAAAAACGCCGATTTGCGCGCCAAATTTGAATGACGTCAAATGAAGGGGAGGAACTAAATTACGTCAATCCTGACTATATTTGGACCAATTGAATTAAAAAAGAGAGAGACTGAAGACACTTATAAAAGTGACTGCGTAATCTTTTAAAAAAAACAGCTAACTTGTTATGCACCTTTGTAAAACTTCTGTATAAGAAAACTAGTACTGTCTATGGGATCTGTTAAAAGAAGAGGCACATTGGCTGCAAAAATAAATATTGTGAAAGGGGGACTGGATTTGAAGACAAAACTTGTTTTGTTTAGTGATGGGTACAACTATTTAAATGCATTGTGAAAACTGAAACAAAATCTGTTAAGAACTGCGCCAAGTATTATTAAGAGACTTTAAAGGGACTAATTAGAACACGATCCAAAGAAGACAAGATGTATGTACTAAAATTATTAGCTCTAAAAAAACGGTTTAGGATGACGTGATAGAAAAGGGGATAAAAACTCGTAACATAAAGACAAGGTCATGAAGGTATCTTGCGGCAGGGAAACGTGAAGGGGGGGGGGAGGGGAGGGGGGGAGGGGGAGGAGGGGGGGGGGAGGAAGGGGGGGAAGGGGGGAGGGGAGGGGGAGGGGGAGGAGGGGGGGGGAAAGGGAGGAAGGAGGGGAAGGGGAAGGGGGAAGGGGGAAGGGGGGAAGGGGGGAGAGGGAGGGGGGGAAGAAGGAGGGGGGGGGAGAGGGGAGGGGGGAGGGGGAGGGGGGGAAAGGGGGGGGAGAGAGAGGGGGGGAGAGAGAGGGGGGGGAGAGGGGGGAGGGGGGGAGAAGGGAGGGGGAGAAGGGGGGGAGGGGGGAAGGGAGAGGGGGGGAAGAAGGGGGAAGGAGGGGGAAGGGGGGAAAAATGAATTGCATGCTCGATAGGGTAATTAATAACAAAATGTGTAGTGAATAAAGGCATCGATTACTATCATTATAAATAATAAGATTGCTATTAAAAACTAGTGACAGAAGTATAACGTTAATCAAATGCTTTCCAACTTTAAAGGTTACAATTATATTAAAAACATATTATAAAATATATTATTAGATGCATAAGAATGAATAAGCATATAAATGTGGACATTGAGGACCAGTTAAAATAAGCCTAGTAATATAAAAACGTGAATAATAAAAACCCATAAATTACTAATAATAACTAAAAAATGATGCCTATGAAAATCATTGAATCTAACCATAGCTAAAACAACATAAATGTACACAGATATTGCTTATATAATGAACAAAAAGGCTTGATAAAAGTGTGATGACCTTATTACACAAGGTCATTACAAAATATATAAATCATCGTGTGAACTAAATAAATATAATGAATAATTTAATGAAAAGACAAATGAACAAATATAAATTACATAAATAAAAATGCATCATTGAAAATTAGATGTACGTTGTGACTCTTCATTTGTGAGCTTAGATAAATAAATAAATAACATAAATATTAAATCTTATGTTAATTAAATACAAATAAAAATGTGAATAAAATTACTTTCATAAAAATATCGTTAGATCTGTTTCTTGGTTAAGGCCATATGGCTCCAGACTATTAAATTCGTAAATAAAACGTTGTTCCAACTTTAATAACTTATTGTTAATATCTCCACCTCTCCAATGAGGAACTATGGTTCTAAGAACAGTAAATTTAAGATCTGTAACTTTGTGCATTTTTTCCATCCAATGAGATACTAATGGCTTATCTAGGACCTTTCTTACTATATTACTCCTGTGTTCTATTATACGCGTACGTATTTGTCTTGATGTTTTCCCAATGTATATCAAATTACATGGGCATAGTATGAGATAAATGGCATTGATGGTCTTGCAATTAGTATATTGTTGTAGGTATACTTTCGTTCCTGTGGTGGGGTGTATAAAGGCATTCTTGACAACGATCGTATGAATGCAAACGGAGCAGTTGCCACAACTATAGTGCCCTTTAATTGTGGAAGTTGGTTTAATTCTTGGGAGTGCAGAAGGTACCAAATGGTGTGATAGATTAACATTGCGTTTGTAAGCTACCATGGGGCGTTTTGTAGCTAATGAAGGAATAGATGCCAATAAATGCCATTCTTTACGTAAAATATCAGCAATGGCCCTGGAATGTGAAGTGTAAGTAAGTGCACACACTATTCTATCACCCATTTTTTCTTTCTCTTTTTTCTGTAAAAGTGTGGTACGTTCTACATTATTTGCTCTTATATAGGCCTTAGTTATACAATTTGTAGGGTAACCTCTTTGTTGAAACCTATTATGCATGTCTTCAGCATGTCGTTGAAAATCTTCATCTTTTGTACATAATCTTTTCAATCTTAAGAATTGACTTATAGGTAAATTTCTTTTCAGAGAGATGTTGTGGCAGCTGGCATAATTAAGTAAATTATTACGTTCAGTAGGTTTTCTATACAGATCTGTTGTGAATTGGTGAACATCTTTTTTAATCAAAATATCTAGATAAGGGATGGAATCAAAACTGTAGGAGCCTTCAAATTGGAGATTAGGATCTAAAGTATTTAACCAATTAAAGAAAGTACTAAGATTGGTTTCTGTACCTTTCCATATGATTAGAATATCGTCTATATATCGCTTCCATAATAAAATATTTGTTTTAAAAGGATGGAATGATAGAAAGTTTTTTTCAAAATCTGTCACGTACAAATTGGCGACGTCCGGTGCCATGGGGGAGCCCATCGCTACCCCTTTTATTTGCTTATAAAAAATTCCATTAAAACTAAAAAAATTCTCAGTCATAATAAGTCTAGCCATTTCTGCCAAGTTTTCTTCGTTCATTATAGATGTATGTTTTTTAAAAAATTTTTGGATTTGTGAGCACATGTACATGAATACGTTTTTTATGTATTTATTTATAATATTGGTCCAACATCATAGGCAAATATGTTTTTAATATTTTTAATATATTTATATGTTTTATATGTTGTATGTCATTTAGCTGTGTGCCCCCTGAAGAAGGCTACGGCCGAAACGCGTAGGGGTTAATAAAAATTCGTTTACACCCACCTACGACTCTTGCCCTTTGTTGCTTTCCTGTGTTTCCTGCAAGAGCAGCTGTTCCCCCTTGTTTTTCCCAGGCAGATGTAGGTCAGGCATATTTATGAGGGACAGCATGAAAACACAGATAAAACGTGGAAAATAGCAGAAAGAACACTGTAAACATCACAAGTCAGCTGGGCAACAGTGACAGCAATGGGCCACAATAAAAAACACACTCCCTGGAAAGCGAAACCAAAAAAAGAAAAGATACTTGGAAGGGATCACGCAACGGAGACCCTTGCAAAACACATCCCCTGTTATTGGAGCATTCGCGGGAGTGTCGTGTATTGTTGCCCAATGATATAATATTTGGCCAGCTTGGTAATGGGGGATTGCCCCCTCATGCGAGGTTGTATGTGAGGTTATGTGCAAATTGCCTCCATACAAGCGATATGAGTCCACAGTAAAATGGTGCAGAGCAGGGTCTCTGACCTGTCAGGCCAGGTATCCCATCTCCAGGGATCACATTGTCCCTGTGGCCTCAGTGTGGTGCAACAGACACAGCCAGTGTCTCTAAGACCAGAATGTCACAGGTTCAAATCCCAGCTGGGGCCATGCCAATCCTGCCCACATATTCTCCCCACAGCTAAACTGTGATGGAATGGTCACACCCTTATTGCTGAGAACATACACATGGACAAAACGCCAATATTTTACCACACCAGATATAGGCGCATTACCCAGAGCATAGTCCCCCAAATGCAGTCCTGGAGGGTCCCACACCATTCAGTTACCATGCTGCCCCCAATAAAGATACCTGTGCTGCATAACTATGCCCCCCCACTTGTCTGCTGATGTAGCCCATGCATATTTATGAGGGACAGCATGAAAACCTGATCAGTGCCTGGAATGACAGGACTGGAGTTGTGGAACCCTGCCGTAAAGCAGCAGCTAACAGTGACACCCACCCACCCACCCACCCACAGGCCCCATTGGCCAATGAAACCCGAAGAGGTAAGACAATTGGCCCTGCTGTCAACTCCCAATACTAGCAGGTGCATACCTTAGCAATGGCACCCTACACATGGGTATATGGTACACATGCACTAAAAGTTGCCAATGATAAAATGTAGAACTCATGTCCTATGTAAAGCACATTATGCACATTGAGCTGCGCCACAACAAGCAGTCAGATGTCTGTGGTGTGTGCCGCAGGTCTGGCCCCTGACAGTGTCCAACACCCTTGGGAGTGATCCACCAGAGTATGTCGTACCACATCCATGCATGTACTGTGCCCATGACAGGTGTTGTGTGTATGGCTGCAGAACCCCCCTACAGTAGCACAATGCTGGCATAGGTGTGGGGGTGGCTGTCTGTCCAGCCAGTGTGTGGTGGCTGCAAACACTGTCGACAGGCCACACTGCCAGCAATGTTGCCAGTAGTGGGCTGCCAATGTGCATAATGAGTAGCAAAGTACCATGGGTAGAGGTCGGATAAGGCGGCCTGGCCAGGGTGTATATGCACAGGGTAAAGGGCAGTGACAGGTACATTGTAGTGCCAGGCAACCACCTGCCCAGACAGGGTGACCACGGTAGATGCCGCTGCAAGCTCAGTGTCACCCTGAATGTGCAGTGACCACAGCATGTCTAGGCTCCACCATGGTGCTACATAGTAGTTCACTCATGTGATAAATATGGGTGTTCCCCTGGGGCCCAGTCACAGATGTATCTGCTGGCTGTGTATGCTGGCACCCCAGGTCTGGGTGCAGGCATCTCTGCTGGTCACTAGCAGCCTGTTTGCAGCTGGTAGGTGATGTGATGGAGTGGCCTGCAGGGTGTGTTGGCCTGCACCAGGGGAAGCACAGATAGTGGTTGGGATTGTCATTTTCTACCAAGTCACAATGTCAGATTGCTCCTGTGGCATGCATGTGTCTGGATCTGCAGTGACTGACCTGTGGGGTGTCTGCACCTCAGTAGGACTAGGGTTAATGTCCCCCCTCCACTGGCACCTTCCAAGGGAGGTAGAATGTGCAGATTGTGATGGGTGACCCTGTTTGCCACCCAGGGGTGAGGGGGGGCGGTGGGGCATGGGTCTACACCTGCCCCAAACAGACAGAGATGTCCAAGGTGGTCATGCAGAAAATATCTATCTCACACAGTAACACTGCTGTGGACTTACACCATGGACGGTGCTGAGGACCTAGGGCTGGATGCCCCACTGCACACTCAGGGTGAGCAGAGCACCCACACAATGTGGTGTTGGGCAGGTCCTCAATGCCAGTACAACAAATGGTCAGTACCCCCATAAGGGCAAGGGGCTGTGGGGGGTGCACATGACAATTTACCCCTACCATGTCCAGAGTCTGTGGGGATGCATTCCATATGGTGTGCCTGTGTGGAGAGCTGATTAGCATGTGCAGTGCATCATGGGGGTGACTGTATTATTCAATCCCTCTGAAACCGCAGCACGAGCTCGCAGCCATTGATAAACCATGGGACAGCACACGTACATCTGGTAGCAGAAAGCATAGGTGCACGACACCCTACAGAGTCTGTAATATATGAGATGCCCACACTGCTGAAACCCCTACGTACCCACACACATAAAAGAAAATATCCCCGGGCTCAATGGTACGCGCGTCGCTACGCGCGGCGCTGCACACGCAACAATGCACGTAGCTCGGCTTGCATACGCAATGTCTCGTCCAAAAGCCTCAGCAATCCCTCTCCAATATACAGGCCAATACCCCTTCCAATATACAGGCCAGTGCCCGGGACTCGAACCCATGCTGCCTGTAACAGCGGTCATTACCGTGACCATTGTGCCACAGCTCTCTGTTAGTGCTCTGTATCGCCACATCTCCCTACTACAGTAGCAACGCACGTGGCCACGCCCCCGGCTACGCACGTGGCTACGCCCCCGGCAACGCACGTGGATACGCCCCCGGCAACGCACGTGGATACGCCACCGGCAACGCACGTGGATACGCCCCCGGCAACGCACGTGGCTAGGCAGTAAAGGCACTTATAAGACATGGCAACCATGTCGAGGAAGCCTCCCTTCAGCCAAAGGGACATCTACCTGCTGACAGAGCTTTTCTGCCTACGCCAGCAGAGACTCTTCCCTGGCTCGTCCAAGAGGCAGGACCTAGCCAAAGTCAGGAGGGCCTGGGAGCGGCTGGCCCACCGTTTTAACAGGAGCGCAGACTACCCACGTGAGGTAAGTGCATGGGGACAATTCAACCAAATGATGAGACAAAAGAAAAAAACACCCAGCAAACCCTGCAAAAATACACAATGCACTGACAGGGTATAGCAGGTGCTGACATATCCTGCGTCCAGCAAAGCCCTCCACACACCCTGAAAAGACACCCCTGCCCCAAGGGGTTAGCTGCACCCATGGCAGAGGTGCACCAAAGGTCACAGAGGTATGGTACAGGGTGCCCCTGCAGGCTAAGGATGTCCCCCAACCACAAGACACCCTAGTCCCACCTCCATGGCCAATAGGGAAGGAAGGGGTTCTGGACCATGTCCCTCTTAACTAACAGATTCGCCAAATGAATACATCGATGCTGCAAGCCACAAATGAGGGCCCCCCCCCTGCACACTGACTGCTGGTGCCCTGTGTGAATAGAAAGGCCAAACCCCTGCCCCTGAGTGATCCAGCCCCAAATGAGGGCATCCCTTCTCCCCACCCTGCACACTGTCTGCTGGTGCCCTGTGTGAATATGAAGGTCAAAACCCTGCTTAACACACATGTAGGCCCAAATGAGGGCATCCCTCCCCCCCACCCTGCACACTGTCTGCTGGTGCCCTGTGCGAATATGAAGGTCAAAACCCTGCTTAACACACATGTAGGCCCAAATGAGGGCATCCCTCCCCCCCACCCTGCACACTGTCTTCTGGTGCCCTGTGCGAATAGAAAGGCCAAACCCCTGCCCCTGAGTGATCCAGCCCCAAATGAGGGCATCCCTCCCCCCCACCCTGCACACTGTCTGCTGGTGCCCTGTGCGAATATGAAGGTCAAAACCCTGCTTAACACACATGTAGGCCCAAATGAGGGCATCCCTCCCCCCCACCCTGCACACTGTCTGCTGGTGCCCTGTGTGAATATGAAGGTCAAAACCCTGCTTAACACACATGTAGGCCCAAATGAGGGCATCCCTCCCCCCCACCCTGCACACTGTCTGCTGGTGCCCTGTGCGAATATGAAGGTCAAAACCCTGCTTAACACACATGTAGGCCCAAATGAGGGCATCCCTCCCCCCCACCCTGCACACTGTCTGCTGGTGCCCTGTGTGAATAGAAAGGCCAAACCCCTGCCCCTGAGTGATCCAGCCCCAAATGAGGGCATCCCTCCCCCCCACCCTGCACACTGTCTGCTGGTGCCCTGTGCGAATATGAAGGTCAAAACCCTCCTAACACACATGTAGGCCCAAATGAGGTCATCCCTCCCCCCCACCCTGCACACTGTCTGCTGGTGCCCTGTGTGAATAGAAAGGCCAAACCCCTGCCCCTGAGTGATCCAGCCCCAAATGAGGGCATCCCTCCCCCCCACCCTGCACACTGTCTGCTGGTGCCCTGTGCGAATATGAAGGTCAAAACCCTGCTTAACACACATGTAGGCCCAAATGAGGGCATCCCTCCCCCCCACCCTGCACACTGTCTGCTGGTGCCCTGTGCGAATATGAAGGTCAAAACACTGGCCCTGCCCGATGGAGGCCCCGCAAGGGGTCCCCTGTACCGACCCTGTACCCCGTGAAACAGGCCCTGTATGGGATCACAAGGGGCAAACCACAGGCAAAGAGCAGCCCAGCGACCACTGTAGGTGATAACTGCACACCCCAACTAGTGGATGACATGCACATGCAGATGTGTGTAGATGGCACACACAGTTGGGATGGTACATGTATGTGGTGCGCACATATAGGGCACATGGTGCACACATCAGGGTGGCGTGTTTGTCACACACACATGTGTCTGTTACACGCCACTGCATGGGGGGATGTGTGCCAAAGGAATAGGGGCATGCGCAGGTAGTATGACGTGGGAGTGTCAGTTGCAGGGGCAGGGGCCACCACGTGTCCCCCCGCTAGCTAAGGGCAATGTTCTCTGTAACACCTACAGGTGGAGGACCTTCGAAAGAAGGCAAGGGAGCTGAGGGCCCGGTTCCCCCGATTTGTTGCCAGGGTGCAGCGTGACAGAATGGCACAGCTGAATGGTGAGTATCTGGACACGGCCATGTAGGGGGATGTGTTGTGGAAACACAGGTCCACCGTGACATGGTATGTGGATCATCCACCAGGGGATGACATGTTCTATCTCTCCCACAGCTGATGCACGTGCAGCCAATCAGGCCGAGGTTCCGGAGGAGCCCCCAGACGTAGAGGGCCAGGAGGGGGATCAGGTGCAGCGTGACCAGCAGGACGGCGGACAACAGCAGGATGAGGAGGATGGGGGGGATGGGCACGAGGATGGACCGGAGCCTGCACCCCCAACCCCTGACGAGGGGGATGAGGGGGATGAGGATGCGGCCCACATGCGAGGGGATGAGGGGGAACCCACAGAAAGGGGGACAGAGGTCGGAGAGACAGGTGAGCAGGATGTGGTGGGGGGTATGTCGGTGGAAGGGTAGAGGAACGTGAGTGGCTGGGTGGCAGGGACAGCGACATGGAGATGGGGGTGGAGGGGGATGGGGATGTGGGCGGGATGCTGGGGGCAGGGGGGAGGGAGGATATGCCCACTGGAGGGGGTGGGGTTGTGGCAGGGTCACAATGGCACGCTCCGCCACAGGGCACTGGGGGCACCAGCCACCTGCCCCTTGATGAGGGCACGGAGGGCCAGCTGGACGTGTGCATGCCACACATGGCCGCAAGCAGGACTGCTGTCCATGCAGCCACACAGACACGTGGAGCAGTGTGTCTGTGTGGCTGCATGTGCGGCCAGCGCCTGGCTGCAGCTGTGCGTGCACAGGCACAGGCCCAGAGGCAGTTTGGCCTAATCCAGGGGCAGGTGCTTGCGACCCTGTCGATGGTGGCTAACCGTCTGCGGGAGCGGGATGAGCGCCGTGACTGATCCACACACAGTCAGCCACCATCCGACAGGGGCACCCAGGGTGTGTAATATGTGGACACACATAGCACACCTGCCCTGTGGCAGACCGTGCCATTCTGTGGCCATGTCAGGGGCACGGGGGGGAGCAGGGCCATGTAATCCCATTCCAGAGGACATTGTTGACCATGCCGATGTAACCAACGGCAGATAGACCATGTGACACATGGCCCATGTGTGGCCACATGAAAATGTGTACAATCTGTCATAATCAAAGTTGTATAAATACGTTTACGTTTACTCATACCAACTGTGTGTGCAGATGTGCCTCATTGCCAGGTGACAGTGATGTGCGATTGACGGGTGTGGCTGTGGCGACTAGGAGGGGCAGGGGCCGAAGTGGAACAGGATTAGTCCATGTTGACAGCACACCCGCACACATGTAACTATCACGCTGCAGCAAGGTTGGGCCAACGTGGGGGAGGTGAGTGACGTGCATGACCGACATGCAATAGCATGTGTGTGGCTCCCTGGGCCACACACAGCCCAGAGTAACAATGATACATACGGCGGTGTGGAGCAGGTGGCCTGTGTGACCAGTACAGCAGGGCCACGTACTGTTGGCCTGGTTGGACGGGTGCAGGACACCTGTGGTGTATGTGTGGCGGTGTGCAGAGGGGTGAACCACATACTGTGCACCGCAAGGTCACATGAGGCTGACACCGGAGGGGTGGCGGGGAAGAGGCCGAACGTGTGTTGCCATGTGAGACCGTGTGGGGCCTGGGGAAAACGGTGCATATGTCAGGCACGTGTATCAGCATGCAGGACAGAGATGGGGGATGGTACACGTTGGTCAAACGGGACATTCCAAAACATATTAACAACATGTTGTGTGTCGCCATGGGTGGACATCCAGGGCCCAGGGGGGTGCGGGAGCATACCGCCGTTGGTGGACATGGGGCCATCGGTGGGGACACACACGGGGGTTGTGGGGGTGCACACAGCAGAGGGCAGGATAGCGGCTCAGCGGGATGATGGCCAGTGGTGTGACACACTGAGGTGGGCATGCGGAGGGTGCAGGCTGCAGTGTGGATGATGCTACAGGTGACAGTTGCTGTATGTCATCATGTGAAACCAATGTGGTACTGGTATGTGCCAGGATGGGTGGCAAGGGGGTGTAGGTGTATACAGTGGCCACCGGTGCACAGTGTGACGGGTAGCCATTACTGGCGGTGACACCAAGGTGCTGGTGCATGCATCCCTGTGCCCAAGTATCCACTGTGCACATGTGTGACGGGTGAGACAAGGTGGATGTGTGCAGGTGCAGGTGAACCTGGGTACAGGACCTGTGCAGTGCACATACTGTGCGTGTCCGGGGTGTTGCGAGCAGCGATTGGGTCACCACATGCAGGACATACAGTGCACCCACAACAGCACACAGGCCAATGGTGGCTGGGGGGATCCCCGGCGCGTTCTCCCAGGGGTGCGCCTGGTAACACTGCCCGCCATGCACGCCACCACGGTGTGGGGGTGAGGGGCGAGCACGTAGGCCAATGGGATTGGCTGCACACCCATAGTGGGCATGGGTTAGGGGGGGGGCCATGGTGAATGACAGCAGTGGGAGCGGCACGTGCCCACCCCATAGGGCATGGGGTGGTTGCGGGGATGTGAGTGGTATGAACAAAATGAGTCACGGAGCAGAGGTCACCATCAACGGCCATCGGTGTGGCCCTTTATTTGCCTCTACCCCTGCCAGCCCCTGTACGCCCCCTCCCACCCCTAGGCGCCTGCCGCCTTGCCGCCGGTGTTGCGGCTGCACATGCTGGTGGGATCCCTGGCTGTGCCGGATGGGCGGGGGGACTGCCAGCCACCCTCCCGGCTGCCATTCGCACATGCGCCTCCGCGATGAGCTCACATGCGTCTGCCATGCGTCCTGCATGTGAGACTAGGGCAGTTATCGCCCTCTGCATGCGCCTTGTGGTCCTCCTGTTACGCCTCTGGTTGCGTACCACCGAGCGCAGTAGACGGCGCACACCTGTGGGGAAAGGACATAGTACTGTGTGGGTTAACGGAAACAGAGGTACCTGCACATGGCCATATCTACCATAGCAGCATGTCCCACTCACCCTCAGCATCAGCTCGCGCCGCAGATGAGCTGGCCTGCATCTCATGAACGACGGTTGCGACCGCAGCCAGTGCCTCGTTGTGGTGTTGCCGTTGCCCCTCTGCAGACACGTCCTCTGTCCCTGCAGGTGTCTCAGATGTGTCCCAATCGGGTATGTTGGGGATGTCCATGTCCACATCTGGCAGTGGTGCGGCATGCTCCTCCCCCTCCAAAGCAACGGCCTGGGCCCCTGTGTCCACAGAGCCCACTGTACCCATCTGTGACTCTGCATCCAGCTCCGTGCCCTGCACGATGGTGCAGACATCACCTGTGTGACACACGGCAACAGCTGTCTGAGGGTTTGTCCCGCTGCCTGCCCACCCCACAACATCCCCCCCTCAGGCATCTGTGTGCCAATGATCCACGTGTGTCTGTGGCATGGCTGTTGTGGCAGCCCTCTACACCTGGGGACACCCCATGCAGATGCCCCGTGTGATCCGCCCCCCAGTGCATTCCCCCACCACCTCTGGGTGCCATTGAACACCCCTGCCAGGGCTGACAGCGGCCTCATCGTAACCCTACACCGCGTTCCCATAGCAGGTGCATCGGATCTCCAGTAAGCCCCCCCCCTCCCCCGTGCAGCCCACCGCTCCTGCCAGCCCTGCCACGTGCGGGATGCAACAGGTACACAGGGGCGGCCCAAGGGGGGTGCGGGGCAATGTCCGGGGACTCGGTGCGGGGACACAGTTGCATATGTGGCCACCGGTGCAGGGAGAACTGCATGGTGTTACTATACACTGGCTATCTGTAGACATGTCCCCTGATGAGTGTATGGATGGTGCGGGACAGATGGACCCCCACATAGCTATATTCCAGTGCACCACGCCAGGCACAGCGGGTACCAATACAGACGCTGCCCACTCAGATGCCATGGCACACCCGCCGTGCCCTGTCAGCATCACCAGGTCCTACGAAGCACCATAACCTACCTATCACATGGGAGCACTGCCAATATGAGGCCTCTGAATCACAGAATAGACCGGGGAATGGGGACAGGTGGCAATGTCATATAGGGGTGGCAGGAAGCGAAACCCGCACCGCAGTCAGACATGCAGAACATGGAGCATCACCGAACAGGCAAACACATCCTGGTGACAGGATTGCACCAATCAACCTGGGGACCCCGGGAGCCAGACACGGTATGTAACACGCCACTGTGGGGATACAACTATTGTGTACCTCCCTCCCGTACCCGACACTGCGCAGACATCACTGATGCACAGTTACCAGAGCTGTCATGGTCCATGTAATACATCCAGAGGCAATAGATATCTCCGTACATATTGTGTCTTCGTTCCATTTACATTTTCCCCAGCAACCTCCCCCTGGTCCAGCCATGTTTCCCACTGTCCACCGCCTGCTGGCCTTTTCCCCCTCCTGCCACCCCTGGTTCTGTAGTCCACTCTCCCACTCTCCACATCTGCTCAGACAGACAGATCTGCCTCCTGTTTCCCTCCCGTCAGTCCAATCGTAACCACATATATGTCACCTCTCCGTCCTCAGCCACGACGGCCCCCCCCCCCACTACCCGGCCAATGTGTGGCCATACCTGCCTCACACCCAGGGTGTTTCTGTCCCCTCCCCATTTCACTCCCACAGCCCCATCCCAGTCTGGCCCGCCACCAACATCAGCTCTCTTCCGCTCCCTGTCTCTCCCAGCGCCCACCCCCGACAGGTCCCTGCAGCAGCCCATCCCCAGTAGTAGCCGCACAGTAAACCATGTCCAGTCCTAGGCACCCAACAACCCATATCCAGTCCGAGCACCCACAGCCATTGTCAGTGTGTGTCCCGCCATCAGCTCATTTCCATTTCCAGCCCCCCATGCGCCCATCAGCCCATGTCAAATCCTAGCTCCCCTCCACTCAGCCCATTTCCAAACCAAGCCCCCCGTGAGACTACGTCCAGTCCTAGCCCCTTCATGAGTCCATTGCAATCCAAACCCCCACCACAGCCCATTTCCAATCCTAGCCCCCCCCAACAGCCAATTTCCAGTCCTATTGTAGCCCCTCCATCAGCCTATTTCAAGTCCTAGCCCCCCGCCAATTCACCCGTTTCCAGTCCTAGCAACCCCACCAGCCCATTAACAGTCTTAGCCCCCCCAGCACATTACCGGTCCTAGCCCCCCATAGCCCATTAACAGTCCTAACCCCCAGTAGCCCATTTCCGGTCAGCCCCCCCAATAGCCCAGTACCCGTCCAACCCCCCCCCCATCAGCCCACATCCAGTCCTAGCACCCCCCCCTGGCCCATTACTAGTCCTAACCCTCCCCTATCGGCCCACGTCCAGTCTTAGGCCCCCCCCCATCAGCCCACATGCAGTCTTAGCCCCCCCCCCCACTGGTACCAGTCCTAATCCCCCATCCCCCCTATCTTTCCAGGTTGCAGAACACCAGCTGACAAGGAGCCAGCGTTCGGGGATGACGTCAGCGATGCAGGGACTGAGCGGCTCTGCCGGGCAGGGGCGGAGGCTCTGCCGGCCAGGAGGGGGGCCCCGCGGCAGCACTCCTGATGCTGCCGCGGCAGAAGCAGCTGGTGTTTTGGTGTTTTATGTGTTTAAAATATGGGTTGGAGAATGTTTTTTGCGAGGGGCCCCCTGAAACGCGGGGCCCTGTGCAATACACATTCTTGCTCAATGGACGGGCCGGCCCTGAGTGGACTGTTATTTGCGAAGGAACCCCTGAAATGTGGTACCCTGTGCAAAGCACGTTCCTGCTCAATGGACGGTCTGGCCCTGCCTGTGTACACCATCCTCTGTCAGGGGGGTCAGGCACCCATTCCCAGCCCTGCATGCACTGCCTAATGCCACACACCACCACCCAATGGTGGCCACCTCTCATCCTTGCTCCTGAGTGTGTGGTCCCTCTGTGCCCGTCTGATCCCCCGCGTCCAGCAGAGACAGGTTCTGTCCCACCCCCCTGCCCCTTCACACACCATGTGCTTGTACTATAACCTACCGGCCTGTGGGTGGGCTGTGTCCAGCGCAGCAGGCAAACCGTGGACATACATGGGCCCCAGTCGATCCGCCAGGCGCCTCTCAAGGTCTGTTAATTGGGCCACGGTCGCTGGGCCCCCTCCTGTGCCTTGTGCCGCACATCGCTCTCGCACCAGCTCTGCCCGTATATGGCGCTTGATGTCACAGAAGCGTTTTCTTAGGTTTTCGATGTCCCGGGGCGGCCCTCCTGCTCCTGCCACCGCCGCCTGCACCTCCCGCCATGCCCCTGTGCGTGCTGCGATGGTCAGGGTAGCGCTCTGCCGGCCGAAGAGCAGGTCATATCTGTCCAGTATGTTAGACAGCAGGTGCTCATTCTCCTGTTGGCTGAACCTTGCAGCCCTGCGTCGGCTCTCCGCAGGGACAGGAACCCTTGTCTGGCGGCGTGGTCCTCTTGGATGGCCACCTGGGGTCAGTGGCATCCCCGATGGTCCTGCTACCTGGTTGTCACCAGATGTGGCTGCTGCTCCTTCTGTTGTGGGCTGCTCTGGTGCATGGTCCATGTCCTTGCTCCCTTGTGCGTGTATAATGTTGCTGTTTGCTCCGCAGAAGGGATGGAACCTCCATTTCCTGTCATTTATATGGAGCATCCTGGGGTATGGCTTGCAAGGGGACGCCTGCGCACGTTTGTCTTTGGCGCGCGTTGCGTCGCGCATTGCGTCGCGCATTGTCACGTGACGTCGCGCATTGTCACGTGGCGTCGCGCATTGCGTCACGCATTGTCACGTGGCGTCACACATCGTTACGTACCTGACATCATATATCCGCGTTTCTGCAGTGGCTGCCGTTTCACGTATTCTACTCCCACATCCCTTATTGAGTGTGTAGTTGTCTGCAATGCTGGTGCGTATATTTGTTTAGGATTTGCTATCTGCGATGTGTTTCTGGCGTCAGCTGATGCTGGCCAACGTCACACGTATGCGACCTCGCGTTGACGTTGCACGCGTTGTTACGCGCGTAGCCTCGTGTCCTCCGTCGTTTTTGCATGGGTGTATGCCTTCCAGGTTATCAGGGTAATGGCGTCTTGGCGTCGCAGTATCAGTGCTATGTAGTTGCTATACGGCGTTCGACATCGCTCGGTATCACCCACATCTGTGTAGCAGGCAGGGGATCATCCACGGCTGCATTCCCGGAAGGCGCGTCACAGCGCGCGGTGAACCCTTCATTAGGTATCTTTCCATTATACTGTTTTCTAGATCTTTTTATTTGCCCATGGGAGTGGCACCCATGTGGTGTCCATCCCCACCCACACCACTATATCTAACCCTTTTACCCTCCTCACTGTATGGACCATGGCTCATACTGCACATGCAGCTGGTGCAGTGTTTGCTTTGCTAGAGATTGCTGAGTTGCTTTACGAGGGGGAGGGAGATGTTGTCCCAGGGGCAGCGGCCCTGGGCATGGGTGGGGCTCCACTGCAACTCAGGCCTGCAGCTGTTGGGCCAGCACAGGCAGCTGTGGCTGACCAACGGCGCCATCGGCGCGCTGAGCTCCACCCACGCCTGGCCCGTATCTACAGGACCAGGGTCCTGCTCGGGGACCTGCGGGAGGGACAGGTATTCTCCCTCTACCGGTTGGACAGAGGGGCCATTAGGGAGCTCTATCAGGAACTCAGACCTGACCTAGAGCCCCTGACTGCCCGGTCACATGCTATACCGGGTATGACCAAGCTCCTTGCTGCCCTACATTTCTTTGCCTCTGGCTGTTTCCAATCCTCAGTGGCAGCAGTGGGTGGTCTGAGTAGGCCCACCTTCTCCCGCTGTCTCCACCAGGTACTGCGTGCCATGGTCAGCCGGGTTGGGAATTACATTGCAATTCCCAACGGTAGGCAACATTGGGCAGCCCTGGCACTGGCATTCCATAGGATCGCTGGAATACCACAGGTGATGGGCACTATAGATTGCACACATGTTGCCCTTGTCCCGCCACGCGACAGGGAGGTTGTGTACCGCAACCGGAAACACTTCCATTCCCTCAATGTGCAGGTTATCTGTGATGCTACTATGCGTATCCTGAATGTGGTTGCACGTTTTCCAGGGTCTGCCCATGACTCCTATATCCTGCAGAACTCAGCTGTGTTTGACCAGTTTCAGACTGGTCAATTTGGTGACTACATACTGCTGGGTGTGTATTCTGTGTATCTGGCAGACTCCTACTGTAGATGGGTGTCTGTACTACATTGCCACGGTTTCCCACTGCCTGCCTGCCCCTGCAGCAGTCCTTGTGGGGGCACACTGTTTGGTGTTGGCCACGTCCTCATGCGGGGTGGCCGGTGTCTTGGTCACAGACATGTGTCATGTGACACACCTCTCTCTTTGTCAGATGTGTGGTTGTTTTGGACTTTGTTTCCAGGTAATGCTTACAGCTATGGTCTTGTGCCAGCTTATTGCGAGGGTGTTGTTTCTACACCAACCTGTCATTTGTGAACGGCCCTCTGTTGTGTTGGGGGAGTCTGGGTTGTATATTGCAATGAGGGTGTTTAACATTGGTTCATACACATAGATTGTGTGCTGCATGTTGTTCTCTTTCATGATGTTGCATAGTGTTTGTTTGTAGATGTTACATAGTGGTGCTGATAGCGCAGATCCGTGTGGTCCCCCTTGTCGGCTTTCGTTGAGTCACCCAGGGGGGGTGGCCTTTACACATCCTCATGGGTGTCACCCTGTGTACGCAGCCTACTCTTTCGGCCCATGTTGTGGGTTCAACAAGGGTTGTGTTCTGGCCGTTTCACCTATTACACATGTCTGCTGCATGCCTGTCGGCCGTCTTTGGGGTCCCCTGTCACCCGCGCCTGTTGCTTTTCCCCACACCACACAGGCAATATGTCCCAATGGCTTGCACCCTGTATGCGGCGGTTTGGCTCATCCACCTACCTGCACACCTGTGCCTCCCTGCACCCCCATGTGCTACTTGGCAATGTACGTCATCTGGCCGCACAGCGACCACCACTGCTCCTTTACGCCACAGTTCATGCACATGTCCTGTATCACAGTTGCATGGGTGTGCCCTGCCACTATCGGCATGTCATGGTCATTTGCCACTGGCCTTCACAGTCTCTGCTGCACTGCCACTGTGTTCACTGCATTTGCCTCGTATCTGTGTGCATGTCCTCTCGGCTCTCCAGTTATGGATTACTACGTCATTCATTTCATTGTTTGCTCATTACGCATGTGACATTGATCCATTATGTTTTGCAGGTGATGCAGGATATGGGTGTCGCACCTGGCTGCTCACCCCTGTGCGTGTCCCGCGCACAGGTGCAGAGATACGGTACAATGAGGCCCATGCCTCCAGTTGCTCAGTGATTGAGCGCACCTTTGGCGTTCTCAAATGTCGCTTCAGGTGTCTGGATAGGACTGGCGGAGCCTTACAGTACCATCCACTGACTGTGGCACGGATCATCATAGCCTGTTGCATACTACACAACATTGCTCTCAGGCACAATATCCCTGTCGAAATTAATGAGGGTCCTGGGGAGGATCCTATGTGCCCCCCTGCACCTGGCCATGGTGACACACGTGCAGGGATGGCAGCCAGGCAACAGCTGATCGAGGACATCTTTACCTGTAAGTTATGGTTGTGCTGGCGACGTGTCACTGTCTTCACCATGTTAGATGGTGTGCGTATTGTTCTTCACTGCCAGCTCATGTCTACATATGTCTGTCCTGTTCCTGTCTCCACAGGATGTGCGTCTGCATTACAGGTCCACCCAGTGTGCCTTACTATCCAGTTTGCAGCTGTGCTGCATGTGGGGATTGTGTGCTCATATCTGCATCCTTCCTGTTTGCTATGGTGAGTTGTCAGGTTTTTGGGTATGCATGGCGGTCATCACGTCTGGGCACATATACGTTGTTTTCTCTCCACTACTCCTATGGTGCTACACATGTATCTGTACCAGTGCTCCTTCGCCCCTCGCCTCCATGTGTCACACATGTGGCCTTTACCTGTTCACATCCTTGGGGTCTTCATGGTGTTTCTTGCACACATCATGTGCATCTGTGTGTGTGCTCTTGCGCGGGACAGTGTCTGTGTGGGGGGTGTGCAGATCAGCAGCTGCCATTAGGTCTCTGGACAGGTTTCTGCCACACATGCATGTGATGTGTTGTGTGTCTCCATTTGTCGGTCAGTGTTTGGTGGAGGTGCATCTGGCTTTCGTGCATGCATACCTTCCCATGATGTGTATGTTCCTTGTTGTTAATTGTCCTGGCTACGTGTCCATTCAGTATGCGCGTCCCTGCCTATCTGTGTTGTAAGGCTGTGTTTGGACACATCACCAATTATCGTGGAGCAACCAGCTGTTACCTTTTGTTGTTGGCCGCATGTACATTGTGCACATGTGTCCCCTATGTCACACCGCTGTGTCACGGTCAGGCGAATAATCCGCTGTACATGACAGTTGTGTTCACACAGGGCACATTGAACCATGGGAATGTTCCTCTCACAGCAACACATATAGAGGTGATTACGTACGCTGTGCATTGGTGTCTGGATACACGTTTGGGGCTGTTTGTGCATTTGCCAGACACGGACATTCCCAGTCAGGGCACTGGCGTAACATTCAGGTGCCCCTCTCCTTCCATTGTCTGGGACATACACGGCCTGCCTATGCTTCAAATCGGCTATTGTTCACCAGCTGTTGTTACGTTTTATCTAGTTATGTCAACTCTGCTGCCCATGCCCTTGACCCCTGTGGTGTATGCGTATCATGTGCATGTACATGATCCTCTTGGGATGGTGCGGTGGTGTTCACTGGCATCTACGTCAGTGGTCCATGTGCAGTGTGCTCAGTTTTGTGGCCATGTTATGAGGTGCTATCTATGCATTCAATGTGTTGCTGGTCTTAGGTGTGTGTCTCCTTTGTGTCCACAAGGTGTCGTGGGTGTTTGTGATAGTCCCTTAACTGATGTCTGCATCATTTCACACAGGTCACAGGCAGCAATGGTGACACATGTGTTCCACTGCATCCTGGCCTCTCGTCATCCATATGTGGTTGGGCACAGCACCCATGTGGGCGTGTTAACACATGTGGGCGACCCGGGGGGGTCATCCTTTGCACGTTGGACACACGCCACTTTCCCTGACACATTGTTGGCCTATTGTTCCTGTTCATGCGGTGCGTGGCCTGTCGTTGCTGGCCAGACCTTCCTTGGTGTTTCCTCATTTTATGTAGGGGGTTGTAGCGCTGTACATGGGCTTGTGACCTATGGACTGTCCAGGTTATCATGGGCATCTGGCCTTGTTGCTCTGCATGCTTTCTCCAGTGTCCTATGTTTGCAGGGGATGTTGTCTGTTGTGCATACGGTGCATGCAGGCACTGTGCGGTCCTATCATGTTTTGACCATTAGCCTCACATATCACTGTCTGTGTCCAACGTCTACTGTTGTTGTGCCCTTTTGTGCATGGGTGGCAGCAGGGGGTTCTTAGAGTGTGTTGGCTCCACAGACATTAACAGGTGTGTGGCGTTGTAACGTGTGGTGGGTGTGTCCATGTGACATTTCTTGCCACACAGGACCCATGTGGTTCCTCACGTCATATGGTTACACCTGACTGCTGCATATGATGTCTGCTTGTGTCTGGTGCTTGCCTCGGGGGGAACAGATGTCTGCACATGCGTGGTGTGGCATGTTTGGTGTGTGGGTCACCCCATTTCATTTACACCTGGGTGCATGACGTTTTTGTTGGCACCTACACGTTGTCTGTTTCTACTTTGTGTGCTGCTTACCTGCCCATATCATGTGTGTTGGCACCATCACATCTCCACCCACCCATCCATGTTTTAGCTGTTCATGTCCATGTGGCATGTTTGCTATCCATGCGCCACATTGTCTGGACTAGGGGTAATGCTCCTTGTGGGGTGGTGCATCTGATGAGATACCTGTGCAGTGGTTCTGCCGATGTGTGTTAGCCTGGGCCTCATCCCTGATGTTGTTGGTGATTGGCATGTTTGTCCTTTGATCCTGTGCCCCTTTCCACAGCCCATCCACATGGGCCTTCCTTGCCGTATCCACTTGGCCACCTCATGTGTCACATCCGTACTCATTTGCATGTTGTTGGGTTGACATAACGTCTCCTGGTGTGGGTGTGTTGGTGGGTGGGTGTGGACATGTTCATTTGTGTCGCCCATCCCACCTGTGGACTGTGTTGTTGTCATCTGTGCACCCCTCCTCCACATGTACGCTGACTCATGCCTACACTCTGTGGCTCCATTTCCTGACACGCAGCTGTGGTTTGTCATGTTGGGCCTGCTGTGGCCCTGTCTACATCCCTTGCTATGTGCCACAGTGTACTACACAGGTCATCTGTTCACTCCAGTGGTTCCATCCGAGGGGTTTGAGCTGTACACTCTCTCTGTTGCTCCTTCCTCTGCCTTCCCGCCCGCACTGATCCCTGTTGTTTGCTCTCACACTGGGTTGTTTGGCTTCTGCGTCCTGTCTGGCCATATTCTCGTGGTCACATGTGCTGTGCCTCCTTTGGTGCCTGTATTTGCCTCATTGTGGGCTGAGGTGTCATGTATGTTGGTGTGGACTGCGGCCCCATATCCTACCCAGCTACCGTTGTGTACGTGGCATCTGTTTGTGCGTGTTGGCCGTGTGTTTGCTATGCCTTTTCTGCTCACCTCCCTGGCAACCCTCACTCTCCATGGGGGACCCATATTCCCCTCACCTGCCACACACAGTCTTTCCAAGTACACCAGTTTCCCAACACCCTCCATCTGCTGCCTGTTCATTGTCTGTACTGTGTGCTCTAGGTGGTGTTTGTGCTACACGTGTCTCTGTTCCACACAGGTCCTGCGTGCTCTCCAGCGACCGCGTTGCAGCCTATACAGCACATGGACCTTTGCAAACATACCATTTCTGGTACACAATGCCAGATTGTTCTGGGGACACAGTTCCATCAGCGAGTCCTGCCACTTTCTCCCTCAGATTGCAGGTTAGGTTGGGCACCTGTTTTGACAGTGTCCTTGTACACCTTTTCAGCAGACTTCCTGCCCAAAACATTATGATGGAGTAGTTATGTTCTAGATGCCAGTTGAGCACATATTGCTATAACCCACCTGTACAGGCGCCGTGGTGGAGCCAGACCCCTGATATGTCCTGCTGGTGTGCAATCTGCTGTGCACCATGGTTACTGTTGCTTGCACCCCTATCCTTGGCTCACCAGCAGGACCCCTTGGGTATCGACATGGCACCCCTCGCGCACAGTCAGGGGGTTCTGGGTCAGGTGTATGGGGACATCTGCATCTCCCTGCGCACAGTGACCAGGGTATGCTTGTTATTGCTGTTGCTTTTGCATCTGACATTCAGTTTAACAAAGCGGTCTGTGATGTTATTGGGCCTTCTATATTTGGTAATGATCATGACCTTGGTCTTGATTGTGCTTGCCCATATGCCCTTGTTTGCTGAGACCTTGCTTTGTTTCTTTGTCAGGCAGCCCTCACATTTACATGGTGCGTCCTCTGTGATTTTGTTTGGGGGCTTGGATCATTTGGCATTTTTGACCCAGAGGTTGCCAACCTCATTATTGTGACTGTATTATGTGCACTGGCAATATGGGCATTACAGTTGGTTCCAGACGTGTGTTTGGGCCACAGGTCATGGGTGTTAGCACACAGTTGGTCATTGTGATCACCTTGGTGTTTATTTTCTTATCCTGCTTTAATCTGCTGCTGACAACAACACATCCCTCACACTGCAGCCATCCTCACAGTGACTCATCATGGACCTTGTCACATGCCCTATGGGGGGGGCTTTGGGATACGCCCTATGGGGTGCTGTGCCAGGCAGTGGACAGTGGCCTTTGCCCTCTGGTGCGGCTTTCGTAGGATACACCAAATGGCAAACTCCGATTGCATTCATGTGGGTGGATGTTGTCCAGCAGGACCTGTGGGACATACAAACCTGACACCTATGCCATATCTGATCTGGTGTAGGGGACAGGGTGTGCACTCATCCACACATACGCACACCTTGCTGTGACACACCCACCTAGTACCAGGCCCCATAGTTTTGTCACACAGAGCATGTCCTGGTGCTGTTTGCTGCTGGGTTACACTGGCAGGGTAATTGGGTTGTCACCTGCATTGTTTCTGGTACCATATGACGCATTCTCTCCTTTCTTACCTATTCTGTGTAGAGATTTGCCTTTGTACGTTTCACACGCCCGGTTTTCCAGCTGCACATTCACAGCATATCCTACCTTTGGGGGCTGCGCCTCTCAGGCTTACACGCACACTACCAACGTGGGGTTGTGGCCAATCCTTCCCAACTCTCATGTTCATTTTCTCATGCTGAGTCACTGGTTATCTATGGCTTAGACACAGGGGTGACTGGTTCTACATATGTGTGACCTCTATTTCGAGAGGGTACTGTTGCAAGCAACCTTGGTACTTTGCCACCACAGGGGGACGTTGGCATCAGGGACCCTGCAACCACAGGCAGTTCCTTGCCCATTGTGCTGATCATCGGTATGCCCTGACATACAATTTTGTGGCTTTGCTTTTCGGGACACCATGTTGGGATACTGTCTGATACTACTATGTCAGTGACACACACAGTCATTTCACCGTAGCATACCCGTGGGACTAGGTGGGTAAGGCCCCCTCTTGTGTTCATCTATGGACTGCTGGTCTGCATGTGCATTGCACCATGGGTGTGCCTGCCTTTGTGCTCATCATGGCCAGGACAGCAGCAGTTACATGGTGTTCTGCTGTCCTTCTGTGTTAGCCAGGGGGTGGTTAGCAGCTCTGGGGCTGCAGGCCAGTGGGTTATTCATTGAGTGTTGGGCAGTAGTCATGGGCTCAGAAACACAATGAATTCCTTTTATTTGGCTGGCTGGAGCATTATAGGTTTATATTTACACCAGACTGCTACCGGTGACAGCCCCTCCACGGACTATTACCGTACTGCGCCTCATGGGCCCACCATGTGTCACCTTCTCTGGCTCCCTCTACATTACCTTAGGGACGCTCTATGGGGGACATTTCTGTTGTACCTAGGCCTGTCACGAAATACACTTTATTATGTTGCGGCAATGTGTGTGCATTGTGGGGTTCTTTCTGCTAGTAACCCTTGGGTACGGCCAATGTGTGTGTGTGTTTTCTAGCAAAGATGTACGTCCACATAAATGGACATTGTAACATGCCCCGTCTCACTCACTAAGATAAAACATGTAGCGGTGTGTTTACCTTGCACCCCATTCGGAATGGGAACTAGACACTGCCCCATCCACTCAATGATCTACTGTGTGGGTGTTTTCCTTGCACCCCTCCAACACGACAACCATAACAATATGGGACCTGCCCCCTCCCTGCATTGTTGTCATGTACAGGGTGCTACAATCAGGCAGCCTTCTCGCTTATGCCACCCTGGGAACGGTCGGACCCATGCTGCCCGTATCAGCTGTCCAGTGCAGTGACATTGTGCTACAGCTCATGTATGGGTCAGGGATGGTTGTCTTGGCATACCCTCCGACACATAACAGACATATTACAGGCCCCCAACACTCAGTGAATAATGTGTGGGTGTGTTTACTTACACCCATACGGACAGCAACACATAGACATGCCCCCTCACTCACATATCTGAGTATATGGGTTGGTGTTTGCCTGCATCCCTCCGACACGTCCAGGAAATAAAATATAATTGGCGGCTGCCCCCTCCCTATCATTGTGTCATGTGCAGGGTGCTAACATCAGCCAGCCTTCTGGCTACATGCCACCCTGGGGACTCGGAACCCATGCTGCCCGTATCAGCTGTCAGTGCAGTAACCATGTTGTGCTACAGGCTCTGTATGGGTCAGGGATGTTTGCTGGCAACCCTCCGACAACCACAAACAGATGCAGGTATACATGCCCCCACACTCAGTTGAATAAATGTTGTGGGTGTGTTTACTTTACATCCCCCGATACGGAACAGCAAAACATAGACATTCCCCCCTCACTACACTATCTGATAGATGGGTGTGTTTTTGCCTGCATCCCTCCCTCCGACACGTCCAGGAAATATAAAATATAATTTGGCGCTGCCCCCTCCCCTCATTGTGTCATGTGCAGGGTGCTACATCAGCCAGCATTCTGATAGTGCCACCCTGGGGACCTGCGAACCCATGCTGCCCGTATCAGCTGTCAGTGCCAGTAACCATTGTGATACAGCTCTGGTATGGGTCAGGATGTTTTGCTTTCAACCCTCCGACAACATAACAGACATGTACATGCCCCCACCCCTCAGTGATCACTGTGTGGGTGTGTTACTTACACCCCCTACGGACAGGCAACATAGACATGCCCCGCACTCACTCATCTGATATATGGGTGTGTTTGCCTGACACTCCCTCCGACACGTCCAGGGGAAATAAAATATTAATTGTGCGCTGCCCCCCTCCCTCATTGTGTCATGTGAAGTGTGCTACATTCAGCCAGCCTTCTGCTCAGTGCCACCATGGGGACTCGAACCCATGCGCCCGTATCAGCTGTCACTGGCAGTAACCATTGTGCTACAGCTCTGTATGGGTCACGGGATGTTTTGGCTGGCAACCCTCCGACACATAACATACATGTACAATGCCCCCAACACTCAGTGAATAAATTGTGTGGGTGTGTTTACTTACAACAGTGCCCATAACGGACAGCAAAAAACTTAGACATGCACCCCGTCGCACTCACTATCTGATATATGGGTGTGTTTGCTTGCACCCTCCTCTCGACACGTCCAGGAAATCAAATATATAATGGCAGCTGCCCCCTCCCCTCATTGTGTCATGTGCAGGGTGCTACATC